>JAOVYU010000032.1:8375981-8388211 GCA_025674565.1 Synodontis membranacea | reverse complement strand
CATTTTAATTTTAATTTTGATAAGTCTGATCCTAGGAAAAGGCTATAACTCAGTCAGTTATATGATTAATTTAGGTAATTTAATTTACAAGCCCATCTGCCACACTTTCATTCAGCCTGTAGAGCACTGTAGATGAAGGCACACTTCAACAGATTGGTGACCTTTGTAATGAAATTAATAAATATGCCTCATTAATCTTCGTTGTCCTGATGAGAAAAATATTTTGCAGGTGTGCACTTTTAAAACAAGCCACCTGGCTCCTTTAAAATGTCATTTTTCATCCTGGTGTATACTGTTCAGCTCTCTCTCTCTCTCTCTCTCTCTCTCTCTCTCTCTCTCTCTGGATAAAAGCCCACTTAGGTCTTAAATGCATATCTCAACTTATTTCCAGAGATGTCAGTGGCTCATTATAATAATATTTAAGCTGAGCCCAATCTAACATAGGTCATTTTGAAAACATTGTTTTTATGTTTTGGCCACGCTAGCATTTGCAGTCTGTTTCCCAAAAGTGTCCTATAAAAAAAAAAAGAAATATTAAAATGACACGGAACAGCATGCTGGTCCTGCACACTGCGTGTCCAACTTATGAACATTATGTCATTTCTGCATTTTTTGTTTGCTTTGATAACACGAGCATTAAACATGCTTTCTTGTATTTCTCAGCATTGCATTATACGCTATTATACGCTAATATGCAGTCAAACATGGATATTAAAATACCTGACAACAGAAAACAGCATTATAATAAGTTCTGGCTTTTTTGTGGAGAGCACATGACATGGGTGAACATTTTTCAAAAAGCTACATTTCCCCATTTTAAGATTTAACCGCATTGGAGAGCAGATTCAAAAAGATGTGTTTTTTTGTGTGTGTCCGAAACGCACTGCGAGTGAGCTGGAAAAGCAAAATGGAGAAGAAAAGACACATTTGAACAGAAAAAAAAAAAATGCACTTAATATAAATAATTAACATACTGTAGCTCATTTAGTATGTCATCAATGATGCTAGTAAAGTAAAATAAATAAATAAATAAATAATCTGCTATAATTTTAAAGCCCTGATACTTTGTGCAACCCTGATTAACTGATCATTAGCTTAATTCACACAACTTAATAACACATTAAAATACACAAATAACACATTTTTAATTTGAATGTATTGTGCATGTTCCGTTAGTTAACAAGCATATGCATATATCACATTTAAACAATACTGCACAAGCAATGGTGCTGTTGTACTGACTATCAGCATGGCCGTATTTCGGGTAATTACAGTACAGCAGCACAGCTGTGAATGTGAGATTGCGTTCATACAACACTTCTATAAACCAGAAAAGGATATAAGACGCTGACATTTCAGACACCTTATGGCCAAATATTTGGTTTATTTTTGGTCCGTCAATGGGACTAGTTCCCAAAGAAGCCACGGCTGGATAGAGTGTTAACGTGTTGCCATGCCAACACACAGCTTGATTGACAACCTGACTGGCAGTGTAGTAACAGTTTCAGTGTAATGACCTATTGCTGGAATTAGAATTGTATGTAGTGTTACACAGGTAAACAGAGTGACGCAAACAGTGAAGTGTACCAGTGCTGTTATACTAAATGTCAGCACTCGGAGAAACCTGCGTGTCCGGTCACAGAGCTAAGCAATAATAATAATAATAATAATAATAATAATAATAATAATAATAATAAGCAATACTGAACATAACTATCAGTGATCAATGAACTCAGAGAATAATGAAGGCTTAACCAAGAGTCACTGAATGATCAATTATTAACAGTAAGAATAAATGACTAATATGTAATCCTTAATGAAATGTGTTACCATAAACAGGGCACTTGAAGTATGTTGATCGTAGTCATTTATGTTGTTTAAGAATTGGTTTATTACATGTATCAAAAAAAAAAAAAAAAAAAAAGAAGTCTAAGATACAGACTTGCTTTGTAGTTGATGCAAACAAATGATGGAAGTTTCTCAGGAATTTCTGATGAAAAAAAAACCCCTGCATTATTTCCCTTATCAATATTGCATCCCCCCTTTCTTTCCACTGCACCCTTGGAGACAAACAAAAGAGGTCCCTGCTTTGTTTTAGGATGGGCTATTCTTCATCCAGCACTTCAAGGGAGCACACAGGAGACGCAGATGACGGACAAATGCATTTTTGCCCGAGCTGTAGTGCATTTGCACGGACCGGACAACAATAGCACGGAGAGTACTCAGGAGGGCTGAGGTGAAGATTCTAGAGGCTCTGAGGCTTTTGCTTCACTCCAGTGGCGCACTCTTCCCCCATCACACACTGTCTCGCAGTGGGAAGAGCAAAAAAACAAGGAGCCAGGGCCAATCACCTGACACATTTCCATCCAATTTCCACTGCCGAATGTGTTCATTTTCGGCCCTAATGGCATGTCATTTCGCCAGAGCCTTTGGTCAAGAATTAAACCTGGAATCAAAACAGATTTTCCGGAGAGCAATCTTCCATCAAGTATTGATTTTTTTACACTCACGGAGCCTGTACTCCCTAATTTAACCTGACAGCGCACCACACAATGGACTAGAGAGCACCTTGGCGACTAGCGGAACTCTCTCTCTCTCTCTCTCTCTCTCTCTCTCTCTCTCTCTCTCTCTCTCCATCTCTTTTTGCTATCCACCTTAAAAATGTAAGGGTAAAGCAAAACTTTGGAGATAAAAGGGGCTTGGCCACTATAATAGAGGTTGAAGAGTGTGTGTGCGTGTGCGTGTGTGTGTGTGTGTGTGTGTTTACAGATGACTCACCTTGTCCTCTGTTTTAGCTTACCCCTTATTAACTTTTCAAGTGTAACTCAGGCAGGTTAGACTGAAAGAAAAGAGATCGAGAGTATGAAAAACAGACAGCGTGAAAGAGAAGAATGTCTTTCAGGGCACATCAGCTATCATTATGGGCCTGTTGACACCTCTCCTCGTGATTCATCTCTGTAGTTGCACCCCCTTATTGGCAGCCATTTTCTTTTTCGCTTCTCCGAGTGGCTGAGTGTTTCGGCCTGGCCTGCAGGGGGTCATGAAAAAGCCAGACCTCGGTGTATCCTTGCCACATAACATTTTTATTAAACATCTGGGTTCAAGTTATTAAAATGTTATCACTGGGTAAATGTGATGCAAGGAGAAGAACAAATGGTGTGTACTGTATTAAAGTGTGCTGTGTAGATCCGATGCTCTGTTGTTTTGTAGCCGCAGGCATAATTCATTGGGTGCTACTTTGGTTGGGTGTAAAGCCAAAATTTCCCGTCTTCTCACCTAATTAGAAACTATCGTGCCTGCACTTACATGGAGCGTGACGTTTGGAACTTGTAGCTTCATTGAGATTTGGGTATTTTGGTCCTACAAATTCACTACTTTATTCTTTATTGCACCTGCTTTGTGCAAGTAGAATGTCTAACTAATTTTCAGACACCTTAAGTCAGCATTCCCCAACCTTTCTTGTACCAAGGACCGGTTTTCATGAATGAAGATTTTTCCGCCAACCGGGTAGAGGCGCGGGGGTTCGCATAGCGGGTGTGGAGCTTGTGTATGACCTGTTGCGATGAACCCGTAACTTGGGTAGGAATCTTGGTGTTTTCATTTAAATACCTTCTGCCCGTTCCTTCCCGAAAAAGCTCTCCAGTGAATTTTGTTTTTGGCTAATTTTTTTTCAAGGGATAATTTGTGGCGCTGATGCGTGAAACGCGTAGTGCCAGAGTCAAGTGCGGTAGTGAGGTGAGGGCAGAAACAGGCGCTTTTTAAAATAAGATCCGGAAGACTAATGAAAGAAAAATGACCATAATTTTAACCACGAAATTTTTTCTTTGCGGCCCGATACCAAAAGATCCACGGACCGGTACCGGTCTGCGGACCGAGGGTTGAGGACCTCTCCCTTAAATGTTTTGTCTTCTTATTTACTGTTATGTCTATAGTCGAGAAACTTCTTGACCTAGAACCACGAGCTGTCTTCTGAATGCGTCCTGTGATCTGTCTCTCATCCCCATCATGTCCTTCTAATAGCCGATTTATGCTTCTGTGTCACGTCTACACCATATATACAGTATGACGCCGACGGTCGTTCAGGGGTAAGCATTTAAACTTGCCAGTCTCATCTAGGAGGTGCTGTTGCGTGAAACACACCAGGATTTACTGCCTTTTCAACATACTAAACATACTAAATGTTGTTTTGAAACAAATTTATTAAGGAAAGGAAGCCTCACCTGATTAGTCATGAAAGAAAGTGAATTCTCTCTGAAGGCATTCCTTTGGCTCGTCCGTATTCAGCAGTATGAGAGGCTTGAAGCACTGCAGTATAACTAGTATTTAAATCCACAGGATTAGATGCAGGATTAAACTGGCTTTATAATGATCTACAGCTGCTAAAGTGACTAACACTTTACATATTTATATTCACACAATGCCATGAAAGCAGATTTCAGATCTGCATGGAGAAGAAAGGGCAGCCGGTTATGCGTAGGAGGAATTCTGGCAAGCGGATCAATCACAGTTGCTGACGTCTGCGTCCACACGACGTGCAGTTACTGTACATTTTTGAAGAGGTGCATGACTATGGCATGGGGTATGGCACAGGGTACACAACTACACTATGGCCAAAGATCTTACTGTTGGGTTTCTGCCTTGAAGCATTTCTATGGACATGAAAACCTGATGAAAACAAATTATTCGCCAGATTCACTGTCCCCATAAAGACAGGGAATTAACCGATAGGCCCACAAAAGTGTACACTAAGACAGGAAACACAAGAAAAAAAAAAAACAAGAAAAAAAACCTTGATTATTATGCTAAGCCAGGGAATGAAAGGACCTAGACGCTTGGTTCACTTGGAATAAAGATCAAACGAGTAAATATAAATGCATCACATTTCTGAACGTCTCTAAAGAACTAATCTACAGATTGTTTTAAGTTGTAACCTGTTTTGGCGCCTTTTCAGATTTGTGCATCTCCTCTTGACGTCCTGGCCCCATGCTAGCTGCTAAAGCTAAATGGAGCGGAGAATGATGGCCTCTCTTGTCTCAGTCATCAACGTCAGACATTTTCACCTCTAATGACGGGGACGGGAGCTGGACAGTGCCGGAGAGGCGAGCGCATGCAGACACCTTGGACAGGCTATGAGCATCGATAATTGCCCCTCCGGAGGCAACAAGGTGTGTGCAAACACCAAATATAACGCTATATATTTGTGTCTGCGTCTGTGACAGAATGGGAATGTGTCTGAATTTGATGGCGAGAGAGAGAGAGAGAGAGAGAGAGAGAGAGAGAGAGAAAGGCAGACTTGTAAGTGTGAAATTAGAGTGTTTATGTGAAGGTGTGTATTTGAGGGCGCACGTTTGAGCGATGCCGCGACAGTTCATTTTCTGAGAACATCGGCCCCGCTGCACGTCCACCACGGCAGAGATAAGGCACAAGAGCAGCTCTGTTCAGATGGAAAAACAAAGAGAGCAATTTAAAACCATCGGCATTCTGTGCAAAAGACACACACAAATATATATGTGTGTGCGCGTGTGTGTGTGTTTGTGTGTGTCTGTGTGTGTATACAGACACTCTCACTTTTCTTTGCTATTGTCCTGACTGATATTAAAACATAATCCATTTGAGCTGCTGACATGTCCTGATGTTACTCCTCAAGTCGTTTTTTTTTTCCTTTTCTTACATTCAAATTTGAAAGTTGTGTTTTATTTGGATGAGCCCAAAACAGAGAGAAAAAAAGAAAGATACTTTGCATGGAGTCTGGTGTTGGATTATTAACGGTTTCACAATCCAATATTAAGCCAAATTTGTATCAGCTAGTATCAGCTCACTGTTTACATTCCATTTCACATTACACTGTATGTAGTGTTTATTAGTTTAGTAAATAATACAGTACACTCAAAAGGTTTGTATGAGATTCACAATCACAAATTATCAATCTGTGACCTCAATTGCAGCTTTCTAATGTTTTGGAAGACTCAAGTTAGACGGGTTTTAGGTTTAGGGTGTAATGTTAGTATTAGCATTTGTACTTTTTCTCAAGTAATAATAATAATAATAATAATAAAAAAATCGAATCATAGATTATATTATAAATAGAATAAATGCAACCAAAAAGGTTGTGACATATTTTGTAGGCTTTCAAAATCATCAAGATCGTATGCCGGTTGTCTTATTTAAGAAATAATAAAGGTTTCTTTGCAATTACAGGTGAGCAAGATCTGTGTGTGGGTGTTTGTGTGTGTGTGTGTGTGTGTGGTGTGTGTGTGTGTGTGGGAATTTGTTCCCAGAGAAGAAAAAGGACACAACACCCTCAGTCACATACAGAAGAAAGAATACAACACGGACAGATCTGAAACGAATCGATGTCTTACCATCTCGCCTCTTCTTCCATCAGAAGCTCGGCCATGGACACGGAATACAGCATAGGTCATGGCACACAACGGATTATTTTATTACTTTGAACAGATGCAACCCAAACTAATACCGGCTGTTTGGCATTGTATATACAGTAGCGTTGAAACAGAGACGGAGAAAGTTCCATTCGCCTTCCATTGTTGCTTCTAGGCCAAAGCAGATTGACAGATAATAAATAATAGCCGAAGAAATAGCACAATTACAACAGTAAAAGAGAAATGTGTGTGAGTGGGGGGGAGGATGCAAAACAACTTCTACTGCCACACTTAAAAAGAACTCTAGGGGGAACGGAGAAAAAGGATGATGCGAACATCTTCGACATCGCTTCTCAGCCTAATGTTAATAATTTATGTTGTGTGTGCTTTTTTTTTTTTTTTTTTTTTTTAACACGATGATTATTTATTTATTTACTGCTCTTCCAGTTGGCAGCTATTCAGCTTTTGAAAGGCTTTGTGGAAGAGAAACTTTGGAGCTGAGTTTGCTGAGGCTTTCAGCTGAGAACGAGCCTCACTCTTTGTCTCACGTTTGCCTCATTATGGTTATGTGCTATGACAAAGCAGTGACATATTGACGCAGATCAACTAGGGGGGGGCAAGATAGGTTTCAGTTGACCCCTAAGGGAGTTTGTAATAAATTGCTGCAGCAACCAGGCACTGTCAGTTTGCTTTTAGGTGTGAGCTTCGTAATGGGGTCTGTGGAAAAGGCTTTGGTGAGTTTCACGTTCTATCAGGATAGACAGAATATCGAGACAGGTACAGAAAAGAGGTCGTTATTCAGCTAAATAGATACGTCCTGCATCTCAGTACTGGTTTCAAGTCGTGTCCTCTTGACTGGCATGAAGTGGCCGTTCGCGGCACAAGAATGAAGAGTAGCCAAGTGAATTTTAAAAAGAAAAGGAAATACACGAACCTTGGTATGTGATGGAAGTACAATGCTGTTGGAGCAAATGAGGGCTTACTGACAAAGCTGACATTTATAGAATACATTTTTTTTATTCCGTATGCTAATAATAAGTACGAATAAGTAACAAGGGTTTATGAAGCTAAGTAGAAGTGGACGCAACGATATCAGTGTACAAACCCCGAATCCACCCTCCCTCTCTCCAAACACGCAAATACACACCGACTGTGGAAACAGTCCTTTTAGTTCTGTACTGATCTGTATCGGCGAAGAACCACCCTTGAAGCATGAGTTAAATCTGTTCCTGCACTGCAATCCACTGTAATGACCAAAACACAAGTTTCCCTACACAATGATATGTGCAACAAACAAAACACTGCTGGGTTAATCTGTGTCTGTGCTTTAGACAAGGAGTTCTCAAACATTCGCAAGCTGGACTCCTCAACACCTCTACAGTACTAGGACTATTATTTCTAGCCTCTACTATTAATATCATAATTCCTACAAAGCCTGCATTTATGCTGAGACTCGGATCAATGTGAAACATGAGCCTGCTTTGTTCTGCAAAGCTATTGAATTCTCGGCTCAATTTTGGATAAACACAGCCTCAGGTCGTCCTCAATCTGAACATGATTGCGGTATTTTGTTTTGAGGGCAGTCGGCTTGGAAAAGCCTGTCTCGCATAAGTATGTCGAAGCACAAGGGAGGAGAAGTATTAAGGCCGCATCCAACATTTGGGGGTATTCCTTTATCAGTGCTACTCAGAAGATCACATAAGAACAAAAGGTTCAGAAAGGTGCTTCAACCTGCCATCGTTCTTCGGCACAATAAGCTGTTCTAAAGATAGATCTTTTGCCATGCAGACAAATGGATCCCGAATCCACGTGAATTAACTGTAGTACAGCGGAACCTCGGGTCACGAACATGATCCGTTCCAGAACTCCAGTGATTTCCCCATAGGACTGCATGTATATACGATTAATCCGTTCCAGACCGTACAAACTATATGTATTTTTTAATGTTTTTAAGCAAAAAATAGTTAATTATACCATAGAATGTACAGTGTAATAGTAAATAAATGTAAAAACATTAAATAACACTGAGAAAACCTTGAACAACAGAGAAAACTAACACTGCAGGAGCTCGTGCAAGGTCAAGTTCACGCTACAGCCTTACAAACCGCTCGCTGTAAACTCTTTTTTAATCTAGAGTTTTAAGCACAGGGAAAAAATTAACGTTTGAAAAATCCTTAATCTATACAGAAAATAACCCTAAACAACCAAGAAAACTAAACTTGCATGAGTCGAGTTCTGTGGTGAAGGAAGTGAGGAGGAAGCTGGGTTTAGAGGAGCTTTCAGTTTTGATGGAGATTCCGGCTCTGTGACGGAGGGATGTTAAAGTGTTTTCTCTCTTTGTGATTTCTTCTATTTCAGAGGCTTCTGGTGTTTTTAGCCGTTTAGCTGGTGGAACAGACTTCACGAAATAGCTCTCTAATGTGACTTGCCTTTTCCTGCGCATCAAAACTATCCGTAAATGCGAGACTTTGCGGGGTTTTTTTTGTTCACCAACCGAGCGTGTGGTCAAGAACCGATGCGAAATTTTGGCCAACTTTTTGGTCGTGACCCGATCTGTACATGATCAGATGCGCTCGTAACCCGAGGTTCCACTGCAGTCTGTAAAATATGAAGTGAACCTCTCCTCCTGCACAGTTACAGTAAGTGATTGGCAGCTGAGGGAAGGAGAGGAGAGAAATCAGTCCCACTTATGTCAGCAATGAAATCCGCAAGGTTTGGGAATGTTTCGGAATATCCATCAATTATGCAGACATGCTAAAGGTTAAGTTTTCAAACAAATGCATGCACTTTGTAAGCCAGGTGTGACATGCTAGCATCTTAAGCTTGCAAAGACAATTTGAAAGTACTGAGAAAGTCAGCGTACCTCCATGGGAAAGAAGAGCTGCAGAGAAGCATGTTCAGAGCCCATTTCTTGAAAGAGGCCAGTGAATAAGTGTTTTAATGTTATTTATTATCTGAACTGCTTGATGATGGACAGATTCTAAGGGCTTCAAAGATTTTTTGCGGTGAGTGCCTTATGATGGATCATGCAACCCGTGACCCATGATGCTGTGCTTGCTTATAGACAAAAAAATGGGCTATTGCTCTTTCACATCATTTTCCAGATCCAAAATCCTGTGACCCACCATGTCATTCAAAGGCATAATGGCATTGAGTTCAGTGGCAGCAAACTCCCCAAGCATGATTCTGTACATATGTTGCTGTTTTCTTGCTGGCCTTTGCTTTCCAAATTGCAATTGACAATCTGTTATGAATGTATATGAATGGGTTCCACTTGTGAAATGAATATAAATAATAAAAGCAAGAGGCTATTGCTCAGTAGGCTGTTTGATATGGTAGCACCTTAGAGATGGCAATACCACAAATAATCCGACAAACCAGAGCACTTGGGAAACAGCAATAATGATTAGCTCAAGACCAGAGAATAAATAACTTTTTAAGTTAATTGCACAATACAAAACCAGCATTGGGAACTTCAAGACTAAGCTCAGTAGGAAGAGAAAAGAGACGGAAAGATGAAAGATTTGCACGCACTGCAGTCGAGATCGCAAGACAGAAACAAGACAATAGATGAAAATAACCTTTAAGAAGAACACTGCAATAGAAGTGTCGTAAGACTAAGGTTACCACATATGCACTGACTTCACTGACTGGCCTGACAGAGTAAATTGGTAACACAGCGATCATGGTGGTCATTGATAGGTTGTCTAAGTCCTTATGGTAAGGAAACGTCTCCCTACCCATAGCTTTTGATAGAGCCGAATTAATCTTTAATTATGTGTCCTGACACTATGAGATCCCAGATTATATTGTAGCGACCATGGCACGCAATTCACATTCAGGGTATTGTTTAGTTTAATGGAGAAACTGGGCATCTCCATTAGTCTCATGTCTGGGTATTACCCACAAGCCAATTGTCAGGTAGAAAGAGCCAACCAAGAGATAGGATGTTTCTTAAGAACAAAAATCCCACAGATTTACCTGGAGCAGACTACTGCTTTAGGCAGAGTATTCAAGTGTGGAAGAGCACCCACTGGCTGCACCAAACGAACCAAAAGAGCCAAACAGTTTGCTGACCATCACTGGGGAGAGACCCAAGGACATAACTGGTGACTGAGTTTCATTGTCCCCAAAGGACATCAGGACCATACAGGGGTTTGAGAGGCTTAACCTTATATACTGTACAACAGCCCACATAAAATCTTCCAACAAATAAATAAAGTAACGTATAAACTAGACCTGCCATGTCACTGCTGACTCTAAACTTCATTTCATGAAGGGGGCTTTGTCATACTGTATACTGTATGCATCAGAATCCACTCCAAACTCCACTTCCCCAAAATACACCGTGGCCCACATATATTTCAGCCACTGACTAAAATCCCCAGCATCACAGTAACTTTCACAGTCACCTGTATCCAATCTCACTTGCTGCCTATTTAAACAGACTCTGTATATTGCCATGTTGCAAAGAAAATGCTCAGTGTACATTTACAGTACATGACTTTGCCAAGCCTTAGTATTGTGATTGCTTTTGATCTCGTCCTGGCATTTTTGCAGTTTGCCCTGTTATTATTGTTTGCCAATCATCTGACCTTTTGCTTGATACTGATTATGATTTGGAATATTGAATTTCTAAACTGCATTTGCATCCGACTGTAATACTTCATTAAATAGTATTACAAATAATCAATAATAAACAGTATTTATGTACTAATGTATTAAATTAAAAAAAAATAAATAACAACAACCGTGTGTGATTCTGTCCCATGGGTTGGTGTGGGTATTTCAGCAACTGCTGACCTCCTTGGAATCTGATGCGCAAAAGTTTCTAGATTTAACATGAATCCAGTGAGAGACATGTCTGGGGCAGATATTCCTTACTGATGCAAGATTTCAGAGGAGGATAGCCATAAGACAAGAAGTCTATGAAAAGCAGCTCAGAATGCATCTCAGATTCACGACATCAGCAGAAGACCACATGTAGTTCCACCCTTGTCAACCAAGAACATGAATCTGAGGCTACACTGGGTACAGGCTTACTGAAGCTGGAAAGATGAAGTTGGTCAAATACAGGCGACGTATTTCCATTTAGTAGATAACACAAGGCTGTTTGGGAATAGCAGCAGAAACGAGACCAAATGTGGCAAAGTATCCAGAAGAAGTGTGGCAGATTCTCCAACATACTCAGGAAAACTTGCCAGCAAATGTCCTTATTAAACTGCACAAAGTGTACCTGAGAATACTAATGCATTTTTTAAAAGCAAAGGGTTGTCACACAAAGCATTGACTTCGTTTAGTACTGTTTACTACTCTTTTAGTAAATTTTTAAAACCATATAAACCTTTAATTTTACTATCTTTGGAGGTAGCTTCCCTTTGGGGGGGGGGGGGGGTATTATTTGATCCCCTGCTGAATTTGTAAGTTTGCTTAATTACAAAGTAATGAACGGTCTCTAATTTTTTTATGGTAATGGTAGTTTCATTTTAATAAAGAGATCCGAATATCAACCAAAAATCCACAATGATCTGATCTGACCCCAAGAGGCAACATGATGACATATTGTATGACAATATGGTGACAATATGGAGATCTGGACTTTGGTAGTTTTGGAAGGTGTCTCTCACATCTCCAACTGTGAAATTCAATATGGAATCCATGGCATCATTTTAATATACAGTACTGTGCAAAAGTCTTAGGGACATGCAATGAAATGATGTAGAGTAATGGTGGCTTCAAAAATTATGAAATTTAATCTGTCTACTTAAAATAAAAATATTACAACATGTAGTAAACAGTGATGAACTAAACTAAGTCAGTATTTGGTGTGATGACCCTTTGCTTTTTTTT
>JAOVYU010000032.1:8358669-8375881 GCA_025674565.1 Synodontis membranacea | reverse complement strand
TTTTGGAAAAGTAATGTTTGGGAATATGAATTTTTGTACTGAATCAATAAGGCAAAATTCATAAAATGTAATTTATAACACTATTTGTACACAAAAAAATAGGATGCCTAAGACTTTTGCACAATACTGTAGTAGTCTACTGTATGGAAAAGCTTGCATGTGAAGAGAACCCTACTGGCAGTGATGACTGTTCCTGAACTGACCTCAGGGCAGCCGAAGTGACACGTCTTCATGTCTTTGATATAAGTGCGCAAGTATGTGCAAGAACATGATATAACTGTATGAGTTTATGAATTTCTTTCAACTATTTGTAACTTACTAGCTGATTGGGTTGAGTTCTTTAGTTGACTACAAATGAACATTTCATATATATATCTGTAGCTGTTGTGCAGCGTTACTCATTCTCAACCTCACATGAACAGTAAATGTTTATTATTGACTATTGATGACATTGGTTAATGTACTGATATTGTACCGATCTACAGTAATAGTCAAATGGAGTCAGAGTTTATGAAGGAATGGCAGATAACATAACGGGGGGTCTAAATTATGCAGTTGTACACATTCAGCGCTGTGAAATTTTAACTGTGAGACATCAGTGTGGACCTCAGTAAAATTTCGATTCTGGTTAAGGCCCTGAACACGAGTATCAACAAATCAGATGTTTCATGTCAAACAGTTGTTTATTATTAATTATGGTACAAATAAATGTAACAGATCTGAAGCTGTTCAGGAATACACAAAATGCAGCTTTACTGACCAAACATATATTGCTTTATATATATGTACAGTTTTCATAAAATTTAAAGCAGGTTTATCAGCTTTGGTTTTGAGGTGTTCGGTGTCACCACTTTTCAGTCCCTTTAACCTCTCTCTCTCTCTCTCTCTCTCTCTCTCTCTGTCTTTGTGTGTGCATGTGTGTATGCATATGTGTGTGTGTGTGTGTGTGTTCGTGTGTGTGCGTGCATGTGTGCGCGTGTGTAATCAGTTCAAGACAATTGAGTTCGGTCACAAAGCGCTCCTTGCTCCCTATTATATAGGGCAATTCCAGTCACAGTCAATAAAGTTCATCAATGTAAATCACATAGGGGCAAACAGACAAACAAACAAACAAACAAACAAAACTGTTACAATAATAATGTCTAAAATGTTCTATACACATGACCCTGGAAACCACAGCATGAGAGATAACTGGTAGACTCATACTCTCTTTGAATACCTACCATGACTAGTGAAATCTACTTACACACATTTATACAAATCCACAAGTTGCTGTTCATTTCTCTTCCTTCTAAAACTCACTGCTCACTGCATACACGTACAGCCATGAGGTAATCTTGACGCTAAACTTTGCGAGTCCTAAACTCATTTTCCCTCGTTTTAACATTTCAAACATCTAAAGATTGTCAGCAACATTTAGCCATTTCTCTGTACAGTGTGCATATTACAATTGAGCTTTGGTCCAGCATTCAAAAGATGAACAAAGGCAGAACTCATTTCTTTGTCTCTTGGTTTAAGTTCTTTTTTTTTCTTTTCTTTTCGTTTTTTTTTTTTTTTTTTTTTGGTTACAGCTTCTTTGTTAAACCTCTGTATGATATACCATGTCTGCAACCATAAATCCCAGGCTAGTCAGATGTAAATGAAAGAAGGTGTGTGTGATTATAAACCATAACTAGAGCCGTATACACCTGATAAATCTAATAAAATTCTAAACGGGCTGTTCAGTGTGTTGCATTAAAGATATTTTCTTGAAACACCAAACACAATGTTTGCTGTAGTTCATGACGACAAATGAAAAGGAACTGAAAGAATTTTGGTGATTTGGAGGGAAAAAAAAAAAAAAAAAAAAGCAAATGTTCTTTTTTCTTTTGCTGTAATGAAAACTGGAACATTTGGATCAATCATCTTTATATGATTGATGGAATGAAATTTATTAAATACTTTTCTTTAATAAAATTATTTCCAAAGCTTCCTAGCTGTAACAATATTAGCAGTGGTTTATGGATTATTAATTATTATGGAAAACAATATTGAAAACAATATTGAACATTGATCTTTATAAAAAAAAGTTATAAAAAAAAGTAACTTTATAATTTATAATGTGGCATCCAGTACTAGCTATATATTACTTATAACAAATTCTCATTTTAACACTTCCTTGTTTTGATACAAAATCACTTTTTTTTTCCGGGTAAACAAAAGTTGTAAGCTAAAATTAAACATGTAAACCAGCACAGTTTGGCGTATAATAGCACATACTGTATCATCATGTTTAAGGTTATAAAATGAAACTTTATTATTATTATTATTATTATTATTATTATTTTCTTAAATATCAAGGTTATGGCCTGTGACTGTCGTTAATCTGTTTTACCTGATTTCTCACCAAATTTTGAAGAATTTCAAATGAAGCACAGAGAAAGTCGTAAGAAACCCAACGGCTAACCTGAATTACTCGTAACTTCTCACATAAGTTGCCTCACTTATTTCTTTTTTTATTACAAATTTCCTATCATAACACCAATGGTTCCAAAAGCTTTTTGTCCAAAGTAACTTTCATCACCTCTGCTTCATGCAGATATTTGATTTAAATCACATGATTTAAATTGTGATCTACCTTTTCTGATTTTAGTGTTCAAGCAGGGAAATGTTTAATCACTGTACGGGTGAAATAGTATTCTGTCATATAACAACGAAATGGAAGAAAGCACAAACTTTAGGTAATGCGAGTATAGTACTTGGGTTGTAGTACCTCCTGTTCTGGAGCACAATCGTGGCATTGGAACAACTTGCAAATTCATAGGAATTTATAATGAGACAACTCATAAATAAACACATGCATGGTTAAGTTCGGTTACAGCTTCATTTGTATAAAATCAAACAAACTACCCCACCATCCAGAATTCCTTTAAATTTTGTGAGAGTACTGCTCGTTCATTTTGGTAATTTTGTATGTTTTGATCGCTTTTTTTTTTTTTTTTTTTTTTTTTTTTTTTTTTTTTGGTCTGGCACATACAAAGTTACAAGAAACCTAGCAAATTATAAAAGTTAACAAAAACATGCACAAAAATGATACATCTTAGAAATGATCTCATTTAATTTATCACTCATTGGTTGTGTGCTGCAAATCATGCTGGCGTGTAGCCATTGTTGGGACAAAACATTGAAAAATCTCACCACAGCAAAAGGAAAAAAAAAAAAGAAAAAAAAAAAATAATAATGTTTTTGCCCATGTACAGTCCTTGGGCTACAGCCCATGTCCTTGGGCTGAAGAATGATGTTCTTTGGCTAGAAGGCTTTGGCAATACAATGACATACTGTAGTTTAAGTCACAGCTGCAACAATGTGGGTTCTGCCATATCGACCACCTTTGACATATAACCCATTCTTCCAGAGATAAAAAAAAAAAGGAAAAAAAAAGAAAAGAAATCTTTTAAATTATAGTTTTACAAACAGGAGTGAGGTGACTAAAGAAAGGACCACAGGTATATGATGTGGTCATCTCTGAGACAAAGTTTTCCAAAGAGTTTGTTCAATCTGAAGACAAAATTATCGTAATATTTACATATAAACCCAAGTGAGCAAGTGAGACAAAGATAATGTTACACCCTCCCACCACCCCACTGCCCCTACACATATATCTTTTTTTTTTTTCTTTTCTTCCCTTTTGGTCAGTACAAATTTAAAAATTTAGAACACATTTACAAAAAAAACAAACAAACAAACAAACAAACAAACAAAAACCTTCAGGAATCAGACACATCAGACTTTGGTTGTAGTGTTATAGCTGTCCTTGATTTAAGTGTGATCTCTAGTGTAAATTCTCTGCTTTGTCCCAGATGAGGACCCCAAGTTTGTAAGCATTTAGCCATTTTCTTTCTGCTTAAGTCTCTTCATTCAATGTCATTACAACACTCCTAACACTTAACATTTCTATCCTTGTTGGTGGTCCATCACAGTACAATGTCAGAAACGTCCGTGTTTTTAGTGTCCAGTCGAATGAATCATTGGTAAGTGGGTCCAGTTTTTTTTTTGTTGTTGTTGTTTTTTTTTATAAGTCCATCTGGTCTATGGATGTTCTTCCAACGGGTCAGCCAGAGGGTCCATAGGTCCGACAGGCCCGAGCTCTGGCTGTTTCAGCCTCTTTATTGTGTTTTTAAGCGCCTGCCTTTTATTGCAGAACCAGACGCGCACCACCTCACGGTCGTAGTTCAGTTTTTCAGCTATCTCGGTCATTTCCTGGCCTGAGGGATGTGTGTTCTTCTCGAAGTGGCTGTTTAGGATCTCCAGGGCCTGTGGCGTGAAAGAGGTCCTCCGCTTGCGCTTTTTCGATGGCTCACTGCCGATAAACTCAGTCAGGTTCTGCATGCCCGAGCGATGGCGGGCTTCTGCCTCGGCCATCCAGCGCTCCAGCACGGGTTTAATCTTCTGGGCGCTTTTTGGTGTGATGTCCAACTTCTCAAACCTGGCAGGATATAAAAGGCCAGGGTTCAGTTTGCCTGTCAGACTGCTAGCTATAGTGCTCTCTTGGGCTTCCTGTGGTAGGAAAAAGTGGCTTCTCAGGATGGTGTGTCTGGGGGAGAATTGAGAGAGAACAAGCTTACTTCGGCTGCCCTGACTGGGCGAACGGGGTTTTTCTGCCTGACCCAGTTTCTCAGGAAGGGTCTCCTGGTCCAAGCCACCAGTGAAAACAGAGAGTTTCCTGCATGTCGCTTTCTTGTGCCGTCAGCACTTGTGCTTGTTTGTGTGTTAGTAACACAGCTGTCTTTCTGCGCTAGGCCACTTTGTAACTCTCTGTGCTCACTTTGCAGTGATGGACTGAGGAGACACTTCCACAGACTAAAAAAAATAAAAAAAAATAAAAAAATATCAGATGCTCCAAAATTATTCAGCACCTAACGGCTATAATTTAACAACTGAAGTGGGCTCCAACTCTGTTGTTTAACTCAAATGCACAGTGGTTTAAACATAACACATTGACGTATATTACCTCATTTAAAATTCCTTCTTTTCCTGAGCAGCAAAATGTGCATTTACATGTAAAAAAAAAACATTATTTATTCACATTTATGGCTTAAATTATTGACTATAATGCACAACTACTTTAATACACAAAGTATTAAAGTACTTCATCTCCAAATAACTCTGGCATCCAGTGAATATTTAATATTATTACATTTTCTTCCCCCAGTTTTGCATATGCTTGAAAATACACTAATACATTTTGCTACACTTTGCAAACTCGAATTTATTATTATTATTATTATTATTATTATTATTATTATTATTATTATTATTATCATTATTATTATTAGACATGTGTCTCTGTATTGTATCCTGTCAATATTGTATTCCACCCAGTGCTCCTGAGCTAAAAAAAACAAAAAAAAAAAACCCAAAAAATACCCCAAAACAAAAACAGGATTTATGATGATGATGATGAGGAGGAGGATATTGATGATGATGATGATGATGATGATGATGTTCTTAGTTTTCTTATTATTATTTTTATTATTACATCTACCATGGACTGCTTCTCTGAGTGCTATGTTTAATATAATATTATATTATAATATTATTATATTTTTAATGTAACTAATTACCACCTGTCCATTTTACACAAAACCAACACTCATAAATATATCTTATAAATTATCAACAAATGACATTTGTGGATATACAGATAAAACCCCTACACAAACTTGGGGATCTGCTAGGTTAGGTTAGCAGGTGTGTGTAAATACTGTGACTAAAGTCTTTTTTTTTTTTTTTTTTTTTTTTTTTAAATTTCATCTTATTATTCTCAGATCTTAGATTATGTTAACGCTTTACATTAAGGTTCAATTAATGAAGTAACAGAGTAGTTTAACCTGGACGTCTTTTAATCGATATTTGTTTAAATGTTAACAATGCAATATGTCTGCATTAACTAGTGTTCAATAAATCCATGACTAAAAATATGACCACTATTTAACTTATAGCACGTACAGCATGTTGAACCCGGGTTTCCAGCCGTAACAGTGTAAATGAACTGCTTTTCATCTTCAGGTCTGAATTTTTGCCAGTTAACAACTACAAACATGTTTATTAGAGTATAGGTTCATATTGTGGGTTTAGTTTTAGTCTGTGATGGCGTGAACATTGGTTAAAGCAGATGTTGATTACCTTTTCTTATTTCATTATTTTAAAAAAAAAGCATTAAGTTTCTTTCTGTTACATGATGTATTAATTTTTATGTAACAATTACACATGAAACAATGTGAAATGTCATAATTGAAAAAAATAATTTTAGCTTACTTATTTATTTATATTTATTGAGAAACGGAGTACAGCACATACGATCATTTTGGGGAAATTATTTTCTTCCACCTTAGTGGAATTTACTGTATAATGGCTCAGAAAAATTGCAGAAAATTAAATATTACAAAAAAAAAACAAAACATCTTTTATAGTCTGTTCGCAGTCAGAGCCACTCTAATGTCAGTGTGTGTGTGTGTGTGTGTACGATTGTGTATGAGGGTGTTCACTAAGCAGCTTACACCTGTCAGACAGGCCGAGAAAGGCCTAGCAGAGGGAGAAGACAGACACGAGTCCCAGGCTCCTGCAAGGACATCTTTGATGGAATCTTAACTGGCAGTTGAGGAGACGCCTCAAGCAGGGGCAAAGGCCTCTGCTCTCGGAACCCCAAATGCAACAAGACGTTTTTTTTTTTTTTTTACTCTTAACACATAAGGATGAGTGACGGCCTTATGTGAACACTGGACAGAAGAGGACGCAAAAGGCAGAAATTTGGCATAGTGGAGTTTATATATTAACATATGAATAATTGCAGCATCTATTTATTTATTTTTTTCTGCTTCACTCTGTGGCCAGAAAAATAGTCTTATTATAAGCCGCACTGGAATGAAAAAGTAAAAAAAAAAAAAATGAAATGAAATAAAATTCAATGAAATTATAATACACACATACAAGCTATACTGTATGTACATAGCTATATCCTGTAGATTCGACTTTGTAAATGGGTATGGGTGCTAAAATATCAGACGCACACGAGAGGCAGTCTTCCAGTGATTTGACCGAATGGGGTAAAATGCAGAAGTAAGTAATTCCCTTATGTATACACACCAGTGTTACGTATTGTTTCTGCCTAATTTATTTTGCAAATTACGACCGGTAGCTAGTACATGAATCATTCATGTTAGCGGCTGTTTTAGTGTGGGTTAATGGTGTACATTCATGTGGCTTAAACGTCTTAAAGCGATTCCAATCTCGAAATTATGCAGTAACCATTTTGGAAGCGTTCATGCGCATCGTTGCATCCTAAGTAGGGTTTGTGCGGCAGATGGATTGTGAATCGTTGCATGTAAGAGAAAGAGAATATGATCGTTACGGGAATTTCATATGCATGACTAACGTATACCAATTGACACATGGGAATTAGCAAATGTTTCCTATATAGAAGTCTAATCCTTGCTAATATATATAACGTTAGTAGGAGTGTCAAATGGTCACAAAGATTCATTCGAAGGTCTTCTTTGGATTCACTGATCTCTTTGGTTTGATCAGGACTGACCATCCTTTATGTGACTGTTGGGGAAAGCATTAAAGATTTTTTGTTTTTTTCCTCTCAATGTACGCTCTGAAAGATCAGACAACATGGAGACATCTGTCAAGCTGAGTTTGACTGAGCACAGACTATAAGAGCCCCAAGAGCAAAAAAAAAAACAAAACAAAAAAAACCCAAACCCATGAATTTATCCTTATCCCCTCATCTTCACTGATGTTAACCAAAGGAAGGCATGTGAAGTCTCCTGTTAAACCCCACAACATAGAGCAGTCTGTCATGTCCAATGTCATACAAATGAATGAGTAATTAAATGAAAACTCCTGTCTCCTCTCCAAAGAACCTAGATAAAAGAACCCGGAGCGAGAGCCTCACATCGCCCATTTATTTTGCAACGTAATGGCTTTTAATGTATGTTTCCTAAATATCTGAATTATGTATTTGGGAAGGATAAATATTTCATGCAGAATTTCCGAGCCTTTAAACATTAGTTTGAAGCTTCATAATTCCCTGCCAACGTGCCCGTCAGCTCTGTCATACTGTTTCAGGTTTTATTCAGCATTTGATGTTGATGAGATGAAATTTTTAAAATTGCGTGACATCGCCGTGACACATAAACAGAAGCGGCTCAGAAGATTCCAGCAAAGATCAGCTCTAAAAAAGAAAACTATTTATCAAAAGTAAAATGTGCCACAAAAAAAAAAAAAATCCTAAAATAAACAAATAAATAAATAAGTAAATTATTCTAATGTTTGAGAGCATCTGAGCCCAAAGATATTAATATTATTAATAATTTTTTTTAAGGGATTTTAATTATTTGAAAATTGCTTTAAAAAGGCTTTAAAGATGATTTCTAAGGTTTTTCTTAGAATATTTTTCCAGTAGTTCATCATCATTTTCCAAACGTTTTCATGGCACTAAGAACATGTCGGTTTTATTAATAGTCCAGTTCTGTCACATTCCCTTTAGTTAAATCCATGAGGAACGCATGTAGACCTTAGTAATTATTAACTGCTTTAAGTGCTTCATGTAATACTACTAATACATTTTGCATACACCAAGTAACGTAACTCTCATATATACAGACGACGGAGTGAAGAAGTCACAGGTTAAGACATGATAAAAATAAATGTCAGCTATGCATCTTCCATCTTCGGATCTTTCTTACATCTATGTCAATATGAATACAGGATTACACTCTTAATTAGAGTATGGAGTATTATTTTATGGCTATTATGGAGAGTTTATTTACTAGGATACAGTGTGCAATATTTTCTTATTGCTTTTCCTCAGATAATGCTGTGATGTTGTGTTTAGTTTTTTTTTTTTTTTTGCCAGTAAGATTTGCATAAATTGGGTTATTAGTTATTACTATATTTGGATTACTTTATTCATTCATTATAAATGGAATGGAAATATTCAGAATGATTGAATATTGACTAAAATTTAAAAAAGAAAAAAAGAAAGTTTATTAATTCCTCATATTAATGACCAAAATTCATGTTTTTTTTCGCCTGCAAATGTTTAATTACTCTTTCCATTTCACCAAAGAATAGTAATTATATAAACCCCTGTACATACCATCTCTCGTGCTAATGACTGACTTGGTAAGAAGCTTATGAGCCATAAAAGCTGTGCTGTTTAATCATTATTTCCTTAATAATTTCTCACTTGCCTTTGAAAAAAAAAAAAAAAAGATTTTTCTTAATTTCACCCCTCATATCTCCTTCATATCAAAAGTAAAGACATCCCTGACTATGACACTGCAATGCTTGTGTATTGCATGTAGCCAGAGCATCAACGTAATGGTCTGGTAATAATGCTGAGCTGCTTTGGTTTTGGAACTGCCCAGCTTTTGCTCTCTCGACATGGATTTTTTTTTTTTTTATCGATCGCATTCGGCAGTGCAAATGCGCCAACAGATAAGTTTTGACGTTAGGGTATGGATGCTTTTGGTGTTTATATAATTGCACTGTGAACGAACATTCATGTGTCTCGACTCACACTGAGAAAGGAATACCCTCAAACTCTCACTGTGAATGCTACTGCTCTTTACTAAGATGCTTTTGTAAGCGCCACGGCTGAACTGGATTGCGACCTGTAGTTTGGTGCAGCGCTTGGCCCTTCTTACCTGCAGATGGCGGATTGGCTGTAGGCGGGCCCCTCTGTGGCACTGAGAGCCTGGCCCACCTGAGTTTGCGTCAGACCCAGAGACAGACGACGGATTTTAAATGCTTTGGCGAATTCACGGATCTCCTCCAGATTCACACCATCCACTTCACTCGGAGCGGTCTGAGGGTCTGAAAAGCATGAAAAAGGAGCAAAGATCTAAAAAACATGGAACCTTGAAATGTTGGATTTTAGGCAATTATCCTGTTCAGTGAAAAAAAAAAATGTAATGTAAATGGGTTTAAAGGGGCACAGCTCAAAAATTTTATTTAACTCATTATTCTGAAATTTCTAAATGTATATCCATTTATCAGATGACAATGGATATATTCATTGTGGAACTGAAAACCTTATGAGCCTCTCGTCTCACAAATCTGAAGAACTGCGAAACAGAGATTTGAAAAAAATTCTCCCAAACAGGATCATTTTAGAGGGAATTCAAAGCCCTTTTCGTTTAAAATTCTTCCCTTATCCTAGGTTAACTAAACAACGCATTCAATTCCAGCGATTTAAAGCATGCAACTTAGTATTTCCTGTTATCCATTCATCTCCTAGATAAAAGAAATTGTTCAGACTTCGTATATAATGGTTTTGTAGTCAATAAAATGTGTTCTTTCTTGTATGTTACTGTAGTCCTGCTTAGCATTCCACTTATGTAGGTAAAAAAAAAAAAAAAAAAAGTTTGGCAGATTAAATTATTCATCTTGGTCATTATCGATGAATTATTAAAGAATCCTCCAGGCATATTGAAGCTTAAAAACCTACTGAACCGACCCCTTGTCATTCCTCATAAGTAAATGTGATCTTCAAACATGGAGCAGAACTCACCTCTGCTCTGGCCTTGTAATGTTTAATGGTGGAGATGAAGATGAAGATAAATGACTTACATTTAGCAAGACACACTGAGTTACAGTCAGACACATTTAAAGGTAAAACCAAGCAGTTTTAAAAAAAAAAAAAAAAAAGCTACGACCGAATGGCTGTCCTTTGGCGTAAACCTAACAGACGGCATCAGGATGCAATTGCATGATGTCTTGGCAGCTTCTTAATTTTTTTTTTTTTTTTTTTTTGAGTGATATAGATGCCGTGAAAGTAAAGGTTTCAGGCTAACTCTGAAGAACTAAAAGAATTGCTAGTATGAACTTCTGCCTGGTGCGATGCATGCCACCCATCAGAATTTTATCGTTAGTTAAGTTCTCTGACATATTAAGGTTTATTGAGGTTGGATTCAGTCTGGCAATGGAGACTTTTGTGTTCTATATAGTCTTGAGAAATACAGGTTTTCCTGAACTCTTTTTTTTTATTTTTATTTTTTTATTGGACATATTGCAAAGTTTACTTTTATCTGAAAAGAACACTTTGAACCACTGAGCATCAGTTCAGTTTGCGTTCTCCTTAGCCCAGGTAAGATGCTTCTGATGTTGTCTCTGGTTCAAGAGTTGAACCAGCATGTTATTAGGAATGTGACGGTCGTAGTCCCTTTCCTGAAGATGTGTGTGTGTGTGTGTGTGTGTGTGTGTGTGTGTGTGTGTGGTGGCTCTTGATGCACTGACACCAGCTTCAGTCCACTCTTTGTAAAACTTTCCCAAGTTCTTGAACTGACTTTTTCTTCATCCCTGTTGCTTGTGCACCTTTCCCTACCACACTTTTCTCTTCCAGTCAACTTTCCATTAACGTGCACTAGAAAAGCATTACAAAAGAAGAATGCAACACTGCAACTGTTGCAGTCAAATAATAAGCGTGGCAGGAATTCACCACAGGACGGTCTGTTCCATTACTTTTGCTCGCCTAAAAAAAAAAATCGTTTCGTCTGCCACCAAAGGTGCCAAGTTCTAAGTTGTTTAACACGTCTAGACATAAAATATCTGCACTGTAAATAAAAGCTGAAAGTTTGATCTATTGTGTCATTTTCATCTGTAGATCTCAAACCCATATGCTCAGTGCAGAGCAAAAAGAAAAGAATCAGCCTTGCTTGCTTGTTCCGGCACTTTTGAAGGGGGGCTGTATACAAACCTAAATAAAACAATACCATGAATCCAGATAAACACTGAAAATATTAAGGTAGTTTTCTTTTTTTTTTTTCTGTCGAGAGAACTGAGAATATAAAGCCTTCATTTATTGAGTCCGATCAAATCAAACATTCAGGCTTTTTGTAGCCCTGGGTCACTGATTCGTCTTGCTTCTTTCAACCTATGTGCTCCGGATTTGTGCTAGACAAGGACGCTGTGTCAAATATAGTGCGACATAGAAAGCTGCACCATGGCAGCAAATTGATGAAATGAATAGAGAATGCCAGAGGTATTATATACATTTTGACACAGAAGAAGAAGGGGGGGAGGGGGGATATGAAACAGACCATTGGTTGCGTGTGCAACAAGTCGATCAATGGCAACTTCCCTTTTATTGAATTCAAAACTCCGTCGCAGATGGCTTTGAAACAGGTTTAAGGCAATTGCCTGTGACAAATGAGAATTTATCTAAGTAAAGCAGTTTTTAAAAGAGACGGCGGGTCTGTGACAGGCAGCAGGGAGTGATTTATATGTGGTGGCTAAGCAACTCCACACACAAGCCTCTGTTTATGACACATACACTTTTTAATGCACACAGTCAGAAAGAAAAAAGTGCACAAAAAAACAATCCAAATACTGTTTGGCTCCAGACGAAGACAGGGAAAAAAAAAAATGTCAGCACAGTGTTCGGCCATGTAGATGGCAGACCTTGATACACAGAGGATAAAAGCAGAGTCTCAGACTTTCTTTGTATTCTGGTTTAAACAGTAGTCCACTGGTGTATTTCAGCACTACGACCCATGTTTGCATTTGAATATTCACCATCACACCATCAACTTAAACCTTTATATGGATACAAAGCTAGGCTTGTTATAACCATTATGTTTATCAAAGATTTCTTTTGTGTGTGTGTGTGTGTGTGTGTGTGTGTGTAAGAGGTTGAGCTGCTTGTACTCACTGCTAACCAGCTGCCCCACACTGAGTGCTGAAGATGAGGATGAAGAGGTTGAGGAGGATGAAGAGGCTTGGCGGAGAGGGCTCTGGCTGTGGGGAATTCGCAGCAGGCCTGGCTGAGATACAGGGGGAGGCGGCTGGGCCTGGGCAGACTGGGACAACTGCAGAAACACACACACACACACACACACACACACACACGCACACGCACATGCATGCAAACAAACACACATAGAACTGTAAGTACCAGAGACAGAATATAACGTATGAGATCATTTTTACATCAGTATGCACTGATGAAGGTAAGAAAGACAGAATACAAATAGTTCAGTAGACAAAATAGTTCAGATGCCAGTTTTAGAGTTTGTCACTCACATCTCTCATACACACAGTGTAGGACCTGTAGTATTAAAATCTATTTGCACAATCAGAAATTCTACTCCATCCTTGGCAAACGATGCCTTTTTGGGTACTTGCTTTGTGTACGGGGCCATTGTCATGTTAGAACAGGTTTGTGTCCTTTATTTCCAGTAAAAGGCCAATAAAGCTAAAGCATACAGAGACGTTTCAGAGAACAGCATTCTAAAATATAGCTATTATATAATAATATGATATTTTCCATAATAATAGCCAGTAATCTGGCAAAAAAGTATACGTATTTTATCAAGAGGTATACTGCCATTTTTTTTTTTTTTTAAATAACCTGATTAGGATGCAAGTATAGATTTCAGCACAGATCTATTGTATTTATGGTGTACTTTATAAGGTGTTTATTCACACGTGATCCGTCTATCTCGGCTGAATCCTCGTCTCTACATTTGGAGAGTCTCTTCTTTTTTTATTAACAGATCTGTTATGCTTTTTTTATTCGCTCTACTTAATATGACATTAATACGATATCTTGGAATCCTAATGGGGTAATATTTCATGCCACTAAATATATGCAAGAAATGATATGCTGTATATTGCCTAAAAGTATAAAGAATATCTAAAGCTTTGACCTGAATAAGGATCAAAACCTTATGGCTCAATAGCAAAATCATTAACTAATCAGAGAGAGTCTTATAATTCCAGGGCCTTGGCCATTTTTCCTGCATCAGAAATACATTTTACAATAAAGACTGAGTTATTTTGTTCTTATTTGTAAAAAAAAATAATAATAAATAAATAATTCAGCCTGTTGCATTTAAGTAGTAGTTTGGAGAAGTAGCCTGATAATATAGAATTGCAGTGACATAAACAGGCAACATCCACAAACCAAAGTTATGAGAAATAGGGTAGGACTTTTAAGGCCTTCAACTGTGTCTGTATATTTTAAACTCTGACCATGAAAATAGCATCTGCCATTTTTAAGGGGGGAAAAAAATAGACTAGTACCCATCCATATTAGCAAATATTATTTTCTGAAATTATGCCTGCATGAAACTAGAGCCTTTTTATTTCCCCACAAACACACTTGTATATTTGTTATACAAGCACTTATAGGTTACGCATACTGTACTGTCGATCCGTATGGGGAAGAGGTCGAAATGTGGTCTTTTAGTCTTTCTTATACTGTACGATTCATGCATTTTTATGTAAAGTTTTCACTTGTATTGCATGCGGTCTCATTTTTCCCATTTGAATATGATGTGAAGAATTTTTTTTTTTGTCTGTTGCACCATGTGAACACATTCTTCACATAACGTTACATGTTTACATCGCACATGCGCAGTTTCAGATTCTTACACCTTTTTCACATATTATTCATAAGCCCTTGTGTTTATGAAGTGCATGTGGTTTTCTTCTCCGGGTGGTAACTGTCGTGTCGTTGTTGCGGCTCCCGGTTCAGATAAAGATTGGGAGTAGATGAGATGCCGGTTCTGGTCTTTCGAAACTTTTTAAAACGCCGCTGTCATATACACATTAAAAATGCACAACGGGAAGGCCTGCGTATTTGGCATCCTGCGCCTAATGTGAATCACAGACGCTCCAGTTTAGTGAAAGAGGTAACCAGAATTCTACCGGTGCTGTACGGGCTGTCTTTAGGAGCTTGTGTCAAGAGCATAAAACTGATATATTCATGTTATGTACACAGTTGATTTGCTTTTACAAGATCAAGACAATGCAGCTCCTGGAGAAAAAAAAAAACAAAAAAATGGAGGTTGGCTTCTTTGTGCTAGCCCCTCATGCTATTAATTATACTCTGCAGAGACAGTGTGTGTATGTGTGTGTGTGTGTTTTTGTGCCGGTGTTTGTTTGGATGTCAGAACAAGTGTTGCATACACTGTCAGAACTGTCGACAGCTGCTGGAGAATTATCCGGGAATCTGCGGCGCTCGCACAGAGCCAGTCGTGTTTGACAGCCATAAATTATCAGGGACACAGAAATGGTTGGCATTTTAGAGTATACACAAAACCATAAACATTATTACACACACATTAGCGTGTTCGCACGAGTGATCAAACGGCCTATGAAAATGACACACAGCACCTCCCAGAGAAATGAGATTTAACCTGGGTGCATTTTTTCCACTGAATGACTCTAAATCGTGGGGTGGGACATGGGATATGCTATGTCTGTAGCATATATCAGTAGTGTAGGGAAGACAAATGCCTGTGTGTGTGTGTGTGTGTGTGTGTGTGTGTGTGTGTGTGTAGGGGGCTGAAAACCCTTTTTTAATACTTCTTTATGCAGCAGTTCTATTGACTGAGTGCATTCTACTGACAAGCATCTCTCTCTCTCTCTCTCTCTCTCTCTCTCTCTGTTCCTCTCTGTAATCTTAAATAGTGAATTAGTGTTGTCAGGGGTGTAACTCTGAGGCAAAGCAAAACACAATAACAATCTTACGCTTATGAGCATTCTTAAGTCCTTTGTTTCACTTTTATATATTTAATGCACGAGGAAGGCAGAAATTCTTCAACTTCATAAACTTTAAGTGCACTTCATAAACTTTAAGTGCACTTCATACAAACAGGTCCACAGTATTCTGTCCAGAAGATATGAATTTATTTCCCTTAACTGACATTATTCATCACAGTAGTTGTGAACAAACCACAACCCTCAGCATCAATACAGCATTAATAATAATGTAAGTCTGTCCAAATTGTTTTTTGTTAAATAACAACCTATGATGCACTGTATAAATGTAACAAAAAGGGAAGTGCGCTTGTAATCGAAAGATCGCAGGTTTGAATCCCCTGACCAGCAAGGTACCACTGAGGTACCCTGAGCAAGGTGCCGCCCCCAAGCACTGCTCCCCGGGTGCTGAAAAATAGCTGCCCCCTGCTGTGTGTCATGATGTCACATATGGGTTAAATGCAGGGGACACATTTCGTTGTTGTGCACTGTGTGCCGTGGTGTGTTAACAACAATGACAATTAGTTAAAAAACTTTCTCGTTAATGACCTATGGGAATGTTCTATATTAATAAACTAGAGTAATGTACTGTAATGATGTGTTGTAGTGATGCACAGTATAGAAATTTACTGTTGTAATATACTGTATTAATGTACTATAGTAATTTATTGTAATGATGTACTATAGTGATGGTCAGTAGTGCTGTACTCTGGTTTGTATCTAGCAACAAAATACAGTTTTGAATAAGTAGCAGTGTGTAGTAATGTACTGGAGTAATCTATTATATATGTAGTAATATACTCCAGTGTGTGTGTACAGCCATGCTGCGCTGGGGTGCCTGATTTCGCCTGTTCTCGGAAGCTAAGCAGGGGCGGGCCTGGTTAGTACTTGGATGGGTGACATCCAGAAAAGGCCGGGTGCTGTACAAAGACCCAGCCACAAGGGGGTGCACACTCTGGTGTATGCCTGCGTGCCGGTCCCAAGCCTGGGTAAATGGGGAGGGTTGCGTCAGGAAGGGCATCCGGCGTAAAAACTCTGCCAAAATCGGACGTGCGGACAAAAGATCCGCTGTGGCAACCGCTAGTTGGGAATAGTCGAAATGGGAAAGGAGGAGGAGGAAGATACTGCAGTGTGTTTATAGAGCAGTGTTTACGTAGTGTATGTGGGTGTAGGCGTGTGTGTGAACAGCAATGTGCTATATGGTAGTACAGTGCGTGTGACCTTAGTACTGACCTGCTGTCCAGGTTTGATTGGTGACAGTGTGATTCCCTGTGTGTTGATGACAGGCAGGATCTGATTCCCGATCACCGTGGCAATGATCTGGCCTTGTGCATTGGTCAACAGTTGTGGCATGATTGGCTGGACCTGGAGAGATGCAGTCCCACCCCCTGTTTGGTTGGAAGGTCCTGCGGAGTTTGGCATCAGTGGGATCGTACCGATTATCTATAAATATATAGGGGTGGACAAAAGACAATTTCACCGTTTACTCAGAGACATATTCATTCACGTCAGGTGAAATTAATCATGGCGTTGTGTGATTAATCATGTAGAAGCACCGCGTGATCAAATCCAGAAAAGCATTAAAGTATGATGAGGACGTGCCTGATTAAACATTAAGCAGTAAGATCTAAACTCCACTACTAATAATGATTTTATTACATCAATTATTAAAGATATA
>JAOVYU010000032.1:8235296-8245482 GCA_025674565.1 Synodontis membranacea | reverse complement strand
TCTGTTGGATCAGACCACACGGGTCAGCCTTCACTCCACACGTGCATCAATGAGCCTTGACCACCCATGACCCTGTCGCCGGTTCACCACTGTTCCTTCCTTTGAGCACTTTTGATAGATACTGACCACTGCAGACCAGGAACACCCCACAAGAGTTGCAGTTTCGGAGATGCTCTGACTCTGAGATGCTATGTCGTCTAGCCATCACAATCTGGCCCTTGTCAAACTCGCCGAAATCCTTATGCTTGCCCATTTTTCCTACTTCTAACACATCAACTTTGAGGACAAAATGTTCACTGAAGAGATAATCAGTGTTCATTCACTTCACCTGTCAGTGGTCATGAAGTTATGCCTAATCGGTGTGTGTGTGTGTGTGTGTGTGTGTGTATGCATGTGTATGTATGTATGTATATGATATGTAATGTGTATCCTAATTTGGAATATGTATTAATGTGTTTTGTTGTGCATTTGTCCCCTCAGACAGGGTGTCTGGTTTTCGCTAAGGAGGTTTGAAGATGTGATCCACGGTGCATATATTATGTTGAGGCATTTTGATATTTTGAAAAAAAAAAAAAAATGCCATTTCACACTGGCATGCTCTGATAAATAGGCTTTTCTGGCCTCCAGCAATTTCACACTTTTTTGCCCCTGAGGGGACAAGCTGAAGCCACACACACTCACAGCCACACACACTCCTGCAAACACACTCATGAGAGTACACTAATACTCCAGTACAGCAGATTAAAGTTCAAATTCCTGACAAATGTCTACCGGTCTCATGTATACTAAAGTTTGTGTCTCCTCTGTGGCTTCCAGTTTCTGGCTCTGGGGACTCACTTTGGGAAGGTCTTCCTACTTGACATCCAAGGAAACATCACACAGAAGTATGAAATTGTAAGTAAACAAGGGAATATTTGGACTGTAGTAGCATCACCAAAGGTTAACAATTTTGGTATTTCGTTTATTTCCGTATGTACAGTTTTGTGTATTTTTGAGATTTGCAGAGCATTATTTTTGGCTAGGAAATACTACAGTCACTAATTCACTCTCCGTCTCTCGCAGAGTTCGGTAAAGATTAATCAGATCAGTCTGGATGAGAGTGGAGAGCATGTGGGGATCTGCTCAGAGGATGGAAAGGTAAGCTCTCCTCTTCTCCGTTGGCAGTAGGAAGGGTTGAACTAGATGAGTGACAACTTAAACTCTCGCTTGGCTGGTTGAAAAGTGAGGTGCTTATGCAGAAGAGTACTTTCCAAAACTCCTATGTAAATGACTTATATGTTCACTTTCGCTCTGGTTTCCTCCCACAGTCCAAAGACATGCATAGAGGGGATTAGGTTGATTGGCCGTAGGTGTGAATGCGAGTGTGAGTGGTTGTCTGTGTCTGCATGTTGCCCTGCGGCAGATTGGTGACCCGCCCAGGGTGTGACCCCCGCCTCTCGCCCAGAGTTAGCTGGAGATTGGCGCCAGCTCTCCCCGCGACCCTGAACAGGATTAAGCGGAAGAGAATGGATGGATGGATGGATGTTCACTTTCATCTATGTTGTATTGGCAGAGCCATTTCAGCAGATCACATGCTGAAATTCAGTAAGATGTGTTCGCGAGTGACTGGAGTATGACTGCAAAAACTCATTGACAAAATTTTCTACAGTTCTACTATAAAAATGGTTGGCAATGAAATAAATTACTGTTATTAAGCATCCTGCAGCATTCCCTACATCATGACGGAAGTATCAAAGCAATTTGAATCAGTTATGTTTTTTATGGACATGCCTTCTTCTGCTTCTTTGGCATCTGTCAGTCTCAGGAGACTATCGATCTGGGCCCAGAAAATATGTCACCGTTTGGGGTGATGTGGGAACTCGTGGGAAAGGCATGGTCTTCCTTACACCAGTTGCATAGTCAATATTAGCAGGTGCCACCGTCTGGCTTTTCATCTGCCCCTCACCTTAGCTTGGCCCTAGCTTCTCCCAGTTCTCAACACTCAACATCCATGTTCAGCAACCTGCAGCAGCAGAATGCGTCTTCCAGGATTTTGAAGATGCGCTTCGGACACTGGGTGTTCGGTATTCTTTGCATCTATGCTTATTTTTCCCACTGACTTACCACAATGTATTTTCTTTAGTTCCAGTTTAACCTCATGCCAGATTTGCAAGTAGTGTCACAGTCTGCGCTCTGGTAAGAACTAGCAATAAGCGCATGTCTGAGGTGGTGGCTCCTAGTGACGGTCAAGTTCAGCCGGTGCCAGTGTTTAGAATGATGAAGTCTCCATGATACTTTATGGTTTCGTGGTTTGTTCTGGGAGAAGGCCAGTTCCAAACTGTCCAAGACACCTGGGCCAGGAGTTGTTATCAGCACCCACTCTGCTGTTGAAGTGATTGAGAATTATCACCTGTTCTTGGCTGAAGATCGCCTCTGAAACAGTCTTCAGCTGATTTAAATTTAACCTCCAATGAGGAATAGGGCACTTACACTGACAAGGTTGACAGGTCCTTTAAGTGTGCGGACTTTCAGGGACGGGATTCTCTCTGTCCCCTTTTCAACTGGCTCAATTATCATTAGAAGTGAGTTTTTGACAGCAAAGACAACACTATGCGCTCTGGTTTTGTCTGAAACTTATTCTTGCCAGGGGAAAGTATAATCTCTTTCATGATTGTGCCAGTTTCCTGGAGAACAGCTATTATCAACTTAGAAATTCAGCAGTTTCTTATTGAACACTGCTGTCTTGCTTGTGTTGCTAATCTCCTGAAAGTCTTCCATTAACCTAATAGTCATGGTCCGAGTGTTCCAACATCCCAGTCTGAGTGCTGGCCGGTTATTTGTCATCGTCTTCTTTGGCTTGTCTGGTGCTGGGTTCTACAATATATTGCCAAATGTTGGCACCAGTGTTGCAGCAGTAGTTGCCAGAATTGAAGCTAACAACCTCAGATTTCCTTCAGAACTCCAGGAATTTCCAAACTTTCCCCTCAGGATTGACTTCAGAAGCCTCAAGACAGTGTGACGTGGTCTTTAAGCATTTCTGTTTTCCTGGCTCTGGACTACAGAGGAGTTCATCCACCCACTGATGCGTGTAAAGATCACCTCATATTTTGTGATACAGAAGAGATGGGTGAAGACCAGTGTTCCCGTCCACTCAAGGGAGTGCAGTTGCCAGGCAGCAAAGGTTCTACCGCTCCCTAAAACCCTCTACACCCCAGATGTAGAGAGATGATTGACACTACATTTCTTACTTTTTTTTTTTTGTTTAAAGTTACAACATATATATTTTTTTAATATTGTTGTGTGCCAAGTCAAGTTGCCATGGTGCTACTTTTTGGATCACGTTTAAGGTGCTGGGAGTTGATCTCAAAGGAGTCAATTACCTGATTTCAGACATTGAAATCTAAGTATCGTCTCCAAAACTTTGGATTCAATTGCAAACACCAAATGATCCCTGTCATGCATGCATGGCAAGTAAAATTAATTTAGCATACAATTGTTTCTGTTAGTGTGGCAGCGAGTGGTTATTTAAAATTAACCACTTGTTCAAGTTTTTCAATACATAGGCTTTTTGGTGGATTACATTATGTGTTAGGAACAGGAAAATATGAATTTTACAATATAAAAATGAAAATTATATAACAAGAACAGTCCCTTTATTCACTAGTAACTATAAACTGTTGTTTCCTCATCAGCCTGCCTTATTCTGCTGGCACTAGATGCTGTTAAGAGAAAATTCATTCATTCATGACCATTCTTAATTGGGAATTCAACAACACCGTGGTATAAATATATACACCATCTACAAATATTGTACATTTATGTGTGTTTTTAATTAATATAAAGTTTGACAGTCTTTGAAGAATCCTGCATGTATTGGAAAGAGAGCAAAGGCAATATTAACAACAATTAAAATAAGATCCCCTCTCCTCATCCGCCATTTGTGCTTTCTTTACATTTGCCATTCAATCCGATCAATGATCTAGACAAGTGCATTTAGTAGGGCTGACCAGGCTAATCTGCACCACAGCAGGCGGCTTCTCTCAGACTGATCTTGGAACGGATAGCAGACGAACGACAATGTTGAACTCTGCCAATTAAAATCGACGCGCCAGCTATTGTTCACTCTGTAGAGGTGTTAACATTGGTGCCACTTATCCTCTGCTTCAGCAACTGAGATATGTCAGACATGAGACACTTGTAGGAGGAAGAGTCCTTGATTGGTGGCCCCGGGTTTATTATTTATTTGGCAAGTACATGCAAATCTTTCCATGGTTCAGCTTCATTTTAGCGTACATCTGAATGAGACGTGCCCAGCCTGTTAATACTGGGAACTTGCAAACAGACATACAAAGATATGCTATGATATGACAGTAATAGAACCCTGCTCGAACTAGACAGTTCTTCTTTCTGAACAACTTTCTTTTCAGACTTCACACTCTCTTTTTCTTAGCGCACACAGACAGGTGTAAGTGAATTGCTAAGTAAAGGTTTGGCTGCTGCCTTCAGGGAGTACAGCAGAGCTGCAGATTAAGACCGCTATATGAAGTCTTGTCAGGGCAGAGGGAGTTGACCTGTACACTAATTGGGAGCCTAGTGGATGTATAACTTGCCCGCAGACAGATGTGAAGTGTTTGTGATTATCTGGTCCAGGTCAGCTTGGAGTAAAACCAGTAAATTTAGCGTAAAATGATCCTTTTCATTATTTTTGTATTAACGCTTTGCTTTATCTTTTAACTCTCAGGTGCAGGTGTTTGGTCTCTACACCAGAGAGGGCTTCCATGAGAACTTTGACTGTCCTATTAAAGTAAGTTATTGTGGGTAACGTCCCCTTCTTTTTCCTCTAGCAGACTGCTGAGCTCAGTGGGCATTTTTCCTGCGAAGTTTGACTTTGTGTCAGAAATCGCTCTGTTGGTTTTTCAAATTATGTTTCCATTCTCCATCAGTTTGAATTGATTTCTCTGGGGCTTCCTTAGCTTGGATCACTCTCACATATTGCTCAAGTAGGAGCGAAAAGGATTCTGTTGTGTCTAATATTAGGAAGGCAAGGGGGATTCAGAGTACCATAAGCAAAATCCTTATTTCCATTGGCAAGTGAATTGGACTCTGAGAAGTGATTTTGAAACCGTTGACCATCTATTATTATTTGGTCTCTGCTTGGGTTTCTCGGCTTGTGTACCATTTATGCACTTTTTGATATAATTCTCGTTCAGATGAAGGGTTTATTCCCAGTTGTTAGATTTTGTCCAGAACACAGCTAACTATGTTTTCTGTATGTCTTGCAGGTGGTGGCATTACATCCTCAGTTCAGCAAGTCAAACAACAAGCAATTTGTAACTGGTGGAAACAAGGTAAAAGATACTGGGGCTTTTTTTTTTTTTTTTTGCTTAAACTACATGTTAGCAAAAAGACAAAACTTTCACCAAGTCCATTTCCTGTAATGTACATGCGTTAAATTCAGCTTTTTACCCTTTCCAGCAAGGCATCATTTCTTCTGGCTTTTTGCCGTCCTCCCCTTTCCCGTCATCTAAAGCATATACTCTAAACACTGCGGCTTCCATATCTTAGGCTTTCTGAGCCAAAACACAGCTTGGCCTTGCAGCAGGGTCAAAGAGAAAGAGAGAGAGAGAGAGAGAGAAAGGAAAGACAACAAACAAGAAAGAGGTCCATTTTCTCAAAGTGTTGTTCACGGGGAGAGGTGTTGTGTCCCCGTGCGCACCAAATAACAGTCATTACCCAGAGTGCCATAGTGTCTGCAACATGTAGAACATGGTCTAAAACAAATACACACTCATGTTTCAAAAGAAGAAGCTGTGTCACCCTGGAAATATGGAGTTCTGTATTTTATAGCATAAATAGAGAATCATATCTTTCCAGCATACAACTTACCGAATACATGGTTTTTCTGAAGGAGAAAAAATGTATCATTACGATTATGCATTTGTCTGGGGTAAGTCTTTGATACTGTATGGTTAGGGTAACGTGATCATATAATATCAGTATATAATATATAAGAATTTTTTGACATCATTATCAGGTATCATTACTGACTCCGTCATTACTCACTAGGGGTGTAACAGTCGGACGATTTGGACCAGTGCGCCAATTTAAAAGGCAGTTATGGAAAGGAATCGAGGCAACGGTCATAAACTGATTATCAGTTATAACTAAGAATAAATCTGAAATCAGTTATAATATATGTTGATTGTTATCAAAAAGGGCAGACAACTGAAAAAAAATCATATTTTTAACTGATGTGTGAAATAGGCCAGGGAGGTGATTTGCCTGTAACTCCGACACTTATAATAGTTCTTCAGTAATTCATCATTCATGGATTAACCATAGATTCTGAACAGACTTAGTTACGTATCAATTGCAGGCAATTAAAACACATCATGTCATGGCATATATTTGTACATCTGTATCATGTTATTTTATTTTTCTTCAAAATTTAGCATTGAATTTGGAGAACTGTTTTGCTGTCCCTCTTTTTCCAAACCTAAATATTATGATATTGCATACTGAGAATATGCCTTCAAGTATCAGCGCATTGTCTGTTGTGATTGCTCAGAAATTGTCGAGTAATTTTCTGTTATAGCAGCTCCGACAGTAGCACCAAGACTCCAAGATAATCACAGAATTTGTTTGTTGTAAGAACTAATTCACAGGGCACGGCACAAATCAGTAAAAAAAAGGGGGGGGTTTTGGTTTTAATGAGCGTTTTATTAAGAGGTTTGGTAAAGCACCAAATCAAATCAGTTTCTCTCGTTCGCTTTAAGAACTGAGAATGCACACTGCTGCACATGTGACTTTGTCATAATAGTATACGATTAAGCGGTGTGTAAGAGACTTTCTTGTAAATCTTTAGTGGTAGGAGCCAGCTGGTTTTGTCTGTCAATAGATTTTCTTTTATGTCACTGTATGCCCACTTGCCTAATTTGTAGTCTTGGCCAATTCTCACACACCAGTTATACCAGTCCTAGCATACGACAGCTACCAATCCAGGAGGCTGAAGGCTATCATGTGCTTCCTCTAAAATATGTGAAACCACATTTGTTTTTTTCATACTGCTGCTCATGCTGCATCACTTGAATGCAATCTCTGGACAATTCAGTGAATAAAACAGGAGACTTATTTTGATATTTTAGAGGTAGTGTAACATACCCGAAGACTTCACTCTGCATGTGAGCAAGTAAACCAATCAACAAGTGATTTAGCAACGCAAAAGAAAAAAAAAAGTTCAATATGCAGATATAAGGCTAATTATACCTAATAAAAAGCCTGAAAGGCATGAGGTGCATTAAAAAGAAAGGCAAAATGAATATACTGTAGGGTGAAACAGATTTTATTTGCACTATGTGCAATTTATATGCACTATGGATAGAGTAAATAAGTAATCAGTGTAAATAAGTAAGCAATAAATTGCATTTATTTGTATTAAATGGGACAAGTGTAATAAGGCGTGGAAAATCATTTGATCAACGCATCTGTGTGGCTTTTGGATTGTAATAATACACTTTTTCAACCAAAGTATGCTTGAAAATCCCAGTGTCAATTTTGAACATCGCAGTAAAGTGAAAACGTGAAGAAATTGGTTCGTGGCAAACCAGATTTCTAAATGCTAGTGTAATTTAAGCCAACAATAAAAAAATTAAAAAAAAATACATCCTTTAACAATTTAATGCATATGGTGATTGCTATGATCAAGATTTAGGTCAGAAAAATGCTTATTGTAAGTGCAAATGTAAAAGTAGTTCAGATATAATCAGATACAGTTACAGTAAAAGTAGTATAATTGGAATAATGCGCTCTGTTTCATATCAGCCTCATCACACCACCCACAACAGCACCTGCCTTTGTGTTTTATTACTTACATGTCATCCAGCTCTATTAAATACCCATGTAGTATTTCTGAAAACTAAAGATGAATATGTGTATTGCTGCTTAATATTCAGTAATGGATTAAGTAAACTAAATTTAAGCTGTATTAATAGACCTACATAGTCTGTTCAACGCACGTTTTATTTCATCATTATTGCTATTTAATTCAGCATATATTTAATTCATATGGTGATGCATGTACATTCAGCAACAACTGTCACCTGATACTGACTCGGTTAATGCTGTCCTCCTATTGCTTTCCACAACATTTTTTTTTTTTTTCTTTTACATTATCTGAAGAATGATAAAAATGTTTGAGAAACAGAAATTGAAAAACTTTCCAGGTATCCCTGAAAAAACATCCTTGATGTGTAAGCCACAATCCGATCAAATAAGATGGCTGCACATACTTTCCCGCATACCGCCTATAAGAAGTAATTAAATGCTGGACGGCTTTTGTCCACTAACTCGGGCCTAACCGGAGTTGGAGTGCGTCTGCTGCCTCTGGCTTCCCGTTTCTGCCGATTACCTCCTGATTCCCTGGCTTAAGATTCCCATAATGCAGCCTCGCCATGAAAATCAATACAGCTTCCACTGAGGACACATCTTTTCAAAGGCAATTCAATTCCGTCAGCAGGGCTCCTGAAGTGTCATCTCCCATTGCTGTGCCGTGATCTGTTAACACAGCTCAAAGTGCAGAATCGGAGCCACTCTGAACGAGCTATCCTTTATGTCGTGTCAGGATACAGACAGGACAGGACAGGTCAGGTCACGTATTTGGACGTGCGCAAAAAGCTGCCTTGCTCTTCTAATTTAAGTGGGCTGGATCATTGTGGCATGCCCACTGCTTTTTCATATATAATCATTTCCACACAGTTTGCTATTACGTCTGTGAATTGTACATGGCTCAGATATTTCCCCAGACCAGACAGTCGTGTTTTTTTTTTTTTCGCACAAGAGTTTTTTTGTATTGAAGGTTAAAAGCAAATAAAGTAATGTCTGGTCTGGAGAAATATCCCAATCACTTTATGATGAGGAGAGGTCATTTATGTAATCTTTTATATAAGCATACTCACGAGCATGAATATAGTAAAGTTATTCCAAGGTTGTGACATTGGTCTAAATTCAATTCCTGCACTTGTCTCAGAGAGAGCCGTTGCACAGAGCTGTGCCTTATTACTTACCGAACTCCTGCACTCCTTACTCTAGTCTACTTCTACACTTCTTACTCGGTGAGGTACTACGCCGGACCTACGGCAAATACACTGAGGATCGTGAGAGCAGATTTAAGCAGCTGTTACTGCTGTTGGTGTTCAACTGATGCTTTTGTTATTTTTAGAATTAAAGTTTTAACCCATATATTCCTCAGTTGTTCATTCATATCATGGGACATTAGCAAACCGGGAGTTTTAGCTGACACAAATTGATATGCAAACTTTCAACAATTATTAGTGAAATGTCCAAACATTTTACGCTAAATAATATTTGTAATATCTTTTGGTATTTTCTTTTGTTACCTATCTGGATACAGACGGATCTTTTATGATTTCATGAAACACCTTTTGAGCTGCACAGTACAGAATATTCTTCCCATCTCACTATTATCTAACAAAACCTGCAAATGTTATACCTTTTTTTTTTTTTTTTAAATTCTGCTATTCAAAAGAGTGGTAGGCTGAGGAACTGATTTTCTTTCCTCTTTTCTCCTTTATTTATTTATTTGTGTTTGTTTGTTCTATTTTTATATAATGTGCATTTTTGTTCTGACATTTGGATTAATTATATGGCTCAACAATGATTAAAATGAAATAATTGGCATATTTTAGGAATTCTCACGGAGCTAAAATGTGACCTCAGTTTACTTATTATGCGTTATTGTTTTGAAACTTGTAAAATGAACAAACTAAATGTATTTGTATTCTTTTTTTTTTTATTAAATTATGTTAAAGTATGTTCTTAGTATATTGTTGATTAAATAAAAATGGTATATAACTGTACATCTATTTTTACACAAAATTTCTAACCAATGTTAAAACATCTTTATAAGCTGATGTACAGTAGATGCAGACTCCTGTTGTATTTAACCATTAAAAGACGCACAACAGTTTCAGATCAGCATCTCACTCACTGATCTTAGGTATCGATATCGCAGCTAAGTGTTCACTTTGTGTTCTCCTGCCCTCTGCTGGTGCAATCTACAAAACACGGCTTACTGAGAGGCTCATCTTCTAGCCCTGCAAGCAAGTCAACATGACTAATTTAGTTTTTGTCATTTAGGTGTCAGTGGACCATTTTATACCTTTTGAGAGAGAGAGAGAGAGAGAGAGAG
>JAOVYU010000032.1:8209074-8219584 GCA_025674565.1 Synodontis membranacea | reverse complement strand
ATATGTATAACAGATGATGATGATGATGATGATTAAATATATGCTCTCTGCAAAAAAAAAAAATGTACAAAAATAACTGTTTTTTTTTTTTTCTTGTCATTGATGTGGTATCTTGTGTATCTTTGGTTTAAATGTACTCTACACATGCAACTCTCTAGTTAAAGGTCCACTACCTAGGATTCAGCCCCCCGAATGCCCCTCCCTTACCCCTCCCTTTTCATGTGTTCTTTAGAGCGTGCCGTGGTCCTCACATGCCCGTAGCCTACTTCCAAGTATTTACATTCAGACTCCCTTGCTTTTTCCGTGCTAAATTATTACTGTACGATCCTCCATTTTTCAAAAGACGTGTTCTCAAACTTGATATCCACAAACGCTGATTCCCCTTCTTTCTCCTTCCTTGTCTTCCTTTCTTCATCTTTGTCATTCTTCTGGTGCTTCCTGCAGGATTCATGCTGCTGCTTGTACAAGGTTCTCTCTAGATGCTCTGTAGAGGCGGACCCGCGCCCTGTGTAGATATAAAGGGCTCGTTCTAAGCTTACAAAAACTTCATTAGTTTAGATTCATAATTATACACTAATGAAAACATACTTATGAATTCCATACGTACGTTATAGAATATGTACAGTAATACCTCGTGCATTGGCGGGGTTCGGTTCCAGATCCCGGCGCGGATGTGTGAAAATCGCGAATCACAAAAAATGCTAATAAATGCTTATGTCTAAAGTTTAAACCCCAAATATGACCTAAATCATGCTCCCAAAGCACTTTAATTTTGTTTAAAAGTTATCTTAATACATTACCCTTAAAATAAATAAATGGTTGATGTAAAAACAGAGTACAGTATCACCTAATTCAGTGTTTCCTTTTAGAGCCACGGCACATATTTCACATTAGAAAAATTACAAGGCACACCACCAAACAAAAATGTCACAAAAAGTGTATTTATTGAAATATAATGAAAATCTAGTCTCAATTTACTTACTTGAACACAAAGCTAAAAACAGCATTTTATTCTTGCAAGAATTGAAAAATGCACACAAAAATTTTCCTCTACAGCTCCGAGTCTCTCTCTTTCTTCGTTTTATAGCAGTCAGGGACTTGTGCTGCCCTCTAGTGACAGGGAGAACTAACAGGCAGCCTTAGTTTTAGGTGAAGAAACTCGGGAGTCTACTTCCAGGTTGGCGTGCGGTGATAATGTAATTTAGTTAGGTTCCACAGAAAATTTCGCGAATCTGTGAAGTCACGAATACTGAAACGCGAATGCACGAGGTATTAATGTATACGTATTCCTTATTATTATGTCTCATTATTCTCACTATTTAATAGACACATCCTGGTAGTGTACTGTATAAAACATGGTTTATGCCTGACATTCAAAGGTGCTGCTAATGTTTGTTTGTTTCTCTAGGTTTATGGTTAAGGATTAAAGGGTTTTCATTAATATTAATCTCTAGGTAAAACACTCCAGTAAAGCTTAAAACTCGACAGGGCATGCTGTTAAAGAAAGATAAACAGTGGCAAGGTGTTAAGATGAAGCAGGGTCACTCTTACTCCCCAGTCAAGTCAAGTACACTTTACTGTCATCACATCACGAATGCAACGAAATATAAAATGATTTTGTCGTCTAAAAAAACATAAAGCTATTAAACCCATTAAATGTTTAATACCATGTCCCTGTGTAAGGGGTTACTATCGAAAAGATAAGAAATCACGAAGAAATAAAGAAAGAAAAGTTCTTTAAGGGTCTTCATGGATCTCCCTTTAGATTTTATTGCGTGAGGGCTGTAAGAAGATCCTGGTAGCAGATTCACTCTCCCTGCTGCAGAAGATGCACAGAACACAGATGAGAGGCGTCCGAGTTGACGGTAAAACACCATTCACAGCATTTCACTTATTTGTGAGCTTCATGTATGCCAGAAAAATTAAATCCATATTAATGCCATTTTTCTTTTTCTGTAGAAGAGAACATCTGTGAAGCATGTCATGTCACAATATTACCATCAGGTATGATTTGTAGCTTGAAGACTGACATGGTTATGTCCTAAACACATCATCGTAGGTGCCATCTATCTTGAACAGAGTCCTCTTCCGGCCTGTTTTGTTTCATTTTGTAATTATTGTAAGTGCTTCCTACTTATGTTTTCATCACCAGTCCTTCATGTAGACCAGCTCACCGTTCGTCATTTTTTAGTGAAAGTGATTACAGTAAACCCTGTTAATCCGTTCCAGACTCTACCGCGATAAGCGAATTTCCGCGAAGTAGTATTTCCGCGTAGTTAGAGCATAGAAAACTTAAAACCTGTTTACGACCTTCTAAATACGGTTTTTAACATTATTAGAGCCCTCGAAACATGAAATAACACCCAATTTTTTGGAAAAAAGTTAATAAAAATAATTGACTCAAGACAACCGAGTGCAACCCGCATTTTCACTGTATCAATCAACATTGTGATGAATATACTGTATTTGAAAAAAACGCAATATAGTGAAGCCGCGAAATTCGAACTGCGAAGTTTCGAGGGTCAGCTGTAATTAATTGTCACTATTGACACACCACAGCACACAGTGCACAACAACAAAATGTGTTCTCTGCATTTAACCCATATGCGATGTAACACACACAGCAGGGAGCAGCTATTTTTAGCGCCCGGGGAGCAGATGGCACCTTGCGGAGGGTACCTCAGTGGTACCTTACTGGTCATGGGATTCAAACCTGCAATCTTTCATTATAAAGGGCGCTTGCCTAACCATTACGCCACCATGTCATAAGGAATAGTTTTACAGGAAATTCAGTTCATAATGTCTTTGCACTTCTACCAGTAGGGTTACAGCTACGTTTCCCTCTAGCTACAGTGGATTATCTTGTCCTGTACCGATAATGTAGGCTTGTACCAAACAACTGTTGCTGTAATCAGAAAGACTGCCCAGGACTTGAAAGATCCCCCCTCCCCCCAAAATATGGTCATCAGCCAATCAACACCCACCAACCAGATATGTCCACCCTCTCAGATGTCTATGATTGGCTAGCATCACTCTGACTGATAATGGAGACAGAAGTATGCCATCCTGGGACTCTTATTCACAATATGCTCATACTGAAAGTCCTTTCACAATACTTACTACTGTTTGACTTTATAGTGTAGATAATTAATAATCCTTCTCTCCCATGTCACCCAGAAGTGGAGGGCTTGCCTCTGTCTCCCCAGGCTCACTTACAAGGGATTCCTTATCTAGATTTCAAGCTGTTTGTGACAGTGTTATTGTTAAAAGGGCATAAAATTTATGCCGTGACTAGACATATCATGACAGCATGTCTCATCAGGCTTGGCATTAATGACATGATTATATCACATGATGCAAGGTTCATTATAGTATAATTTCCTCCTTATTACAGTATATAAATAGCCCATTTTGTGTTATCTAAATGCAGTAGTTTTGCCTGTTTGTCTTCATTTTCAAAACTCTGAGACAAAAAAAAGAAAAATCAGTCTGTGTATTTCTTATATATGGTTTAACATTAATCTTATACACCTTAGTACAGTCATACTACGGTACATAGAAGAGAGGAAACACTTGTAATTCCTTCCAAATCATGTTGTGTGTTTTAGACACGGCTCAGCCGTTCAGCGTAGTGGTCTTCCACTGCAGGCACATGTTCCACAAAGAGTGTCTCCCTTCGCCAGGAACCGTAAGACTTCTCTCCGTTTTGAAACTTTCAGTTCAGTTTTTAGTTTCTGCTATTTGTGTCTGCATTTCGTGTCTGATCTGTAGAGAGGAGTAATTAAATATGGCTGAAATATAATACAGGCCATGGCACTGTAGACGAGTTTTAAGTGGCTAAAATCAGTTAAGAATTATTAAGACATTCCAGAAAATGAACGTAAACAAGGAATACTCATGCCTTTGATTTTCTAGATGCTGGGTGGACAGTACTGTAACATTTGCAGTGCTAAGAGAAGAGGCCCGGGCAGCGGCATTCTAGAGCTGAAGAAATAGTGTCCTTCTGCCTACTGACTAGTACATCCATACTGCAATATGTCACTTCATTTAGCACGTCTTGGTGAATATTACAAAATAATGAAGTCTGGTGACCTGTTGGCAGGAGGCACTTCATTTTCACAATGCTTGTATATTGTTCCGTTTGGCATGTAGGTACACTGTACACGTAGCAATAAGAACAGGCAAAGTTGTGAGTAGTTTGGTCTTTATCTACAATAAAATTTATCAATATTGTACCGTGCACAATGTCTGATGTTAATTATACTGTTTTTGTCATTTTTGAAAGCTTTCAGTGTCCTACCATCTTTAAATAGTCTTCAAGGCAATATATTAATTTATTGTCTTCCGTCTGGGAAAAGACAGCCCAGACCTTCAATCCTGGTCATCAATACCTGCATGAGGATACACGGGCTAGCTAACAGGTTGCAAATTAGCTAAATCCTGAAGATGTTCAATCTGACCTAGTTTATAAAGACACCCAGCGGAAATGTCCCGGTACCATTCAGATAGCAAGCAGAACATTTGCTTAAGGAAAAGCTAAATGTGCAAACTGACAGCTAGTGCATAACTAAAGGAACATGAAGCAAATACAAAGAAATGAATTGGACTATCTTTAGGCAGAGTCTATATCTAAACTCAGGTTGTACTAACACTTGCAAAAACAGCACAAATATTCCAGTGAAGACACTTCAGAAGGTTACGCTTTAATTCTGGTTTGCCAATCATGAAATCAGATTAAAAAGTATACTGAAAGGGAAGAAAGATAGGAAAAGGGGAGAAACATTAAATGGAAACAGTTAATCAAAATAGGGTGGGTGTTTTTTTTTTTTTTCTGAACACAGTACACAGTAAGCACTGCACCTAATAAATTTTTGCAATAAACAATCTCAGTGCTTAAGCAGAGTCCAGAAAAGAAAAAAAAGAAGAAAAAAAATCATTTAAACTACAACTTAGCACTACAATCCAATACAAGAAAGCAAGGAGGTGGTTTTACTCCTCGAAGTGGTACAATTGAGGCAAGCAGCAGCCTTCCACACACTCAGCAAGTGTCTCTCCAGAGGATGATAGACATTTCTCTCATATATATTTTATATATTTCAAATCACTCTTCTATGCTTTTACTCTTTACACAGTAAGGCCACTTTTAATAGAATCGATTCAAACACCACAAGCTTCAAAGCCCCCAAAGAGACGAAAGTGGGGGGAGAGAAAAGAAATTTTCAAGTTTAGGATGACGTGTTAAGTGCTCCTCTTCAGCTGGGATTGTGACCAGGCCCAAGAACTGCAAGGTAAAACCACAAGGGTGACCCACAGATCTGCAACTTGAGGTAGTCTTACCCTCTTCTCTGGCCTGACCCAAACACTCCCGCTGTACTCGCGTCACGAAAGGAAAACAACTTCATGTTCAAGAGTTCTGTTGATTTAGCAAAGCAAAAAAAAAAAAAAAAAAAAAAATAGATGTGTAATATCAACAGAAGTTCAGTTGATCATGTGATAAGAGTTCATCCTCAGAGAGGGCTTTCTCAGAGTTCAGCTGATGTCCCATTGCGCAGCTCTCAAACCATCCACTGCTCTAAGTAAATCCACCATCACAGAAGTTTTGCCTGTTTCCACTGTCATAAGAAGGAGAATTTTTAAAGTCACTCAGTCCCCTTTGCTGCAGCCCTTTTAGATGTGTTCAATAAGAGAGAACCTTGGCCAGCCAAGTGTGAGTGAATTACTAGAGGGTACTGTCCGAATGCCTGTGTGTGTCAGAGAGAGAGAGAGAGAGAAAAATTGTGTGTATTTGTGTGTGTAACTGTGTGAACAAAGGAGAGGAAATAACCATGTAGTATAGATGTGTGTGTGTGTTTTGCATCTCCAGCATGACCAGGACTGTGTCGGTACAGGAGCGGGTCATCTCGCCCTGTGGTTCGGACTGCACCGTTGGTGGTGGGCTGAGGGGTGAGGACAGTGTTGTTTTTATTTATCCTCCAGAACAGCAAACTGGTTGTCTAACTGTAAATGCTGCATGGATCCTGGACCTTCCCCTTCTCTGGCACGGGTCTTGTGCTTTACCACTTCAAATGTCTTCTCAATCTCTCTATCCCTAAAGCAAAAAAAACAAACAAAAAAAAAAAAAAACACATTACTCATAATTGTGCACTGTTCTAAAGCAGAATCCATTCTTTATATTTACAGTGGCCCAGTCATATATATATATATTTTTTTTTTAAAAAAGCTTGATTTTTCAGATTATATTTACATTGCATTACCTAACTATCATTGGCTAATAAATGCCAGCAACATAATCGAGATTGTGAAATGCACTTATTGGCCTGGAGCACGTCTGATGTGAGCAGCCTCAAAAAAAAAACAGTATTTCTGTCTGGTTGACGAAGCACTGCATTAATGCGTCACTGAATATTTCCATGCCATTAGTTTCTGACTGCTGACATTTCTGAAAGCATTGTATGTTCACTGTTTCCCTTACCAGCCGCATTCAATAGATATATTATATTATTATATAGATATATTCACCAGGTTAAGAACCGATCCCACCATCCCTTACATTCTGATTATTTTTTTTATTTTTTTTTATTTTTTTTAAATGGAGCTGAAAGCAGCAATTAAGGGGCCCAAGCCCGTAGCGACAGAGCCACCTAGACCATCTGCACTTTTCCCCAAAGCAGATCTATTAAACTTGATAGTAGTTACATCATCAAGCAGCCGCTTCCATATGGTCTGTTTGTGTTTTTGATTCATGCATAAAATAGCAAAAATCCAAGAAATCTTTTGTTCAGCATGGTCTGACAATCGGTTAAAATTTCACAAATATTACAATAAGTTTCTAAGTTAAAAAAAAAGAAAAGAAAAAAAAAGCCCACGCATGTATTATTAATTCAACATGTCCAAATCCATGTTTTGCAAATCGCAAATTCTTCACATCAACAACACTCACCTCATGCCGGGGTGTCCTACAGCTATACAGTAACCAAAACAGGAAGGTTAACTGGTTAGGACTGTTAGTCTAGATAAAAGACAAGTATCTTACTTGCGAGTCTCCACGTGTTTGGCAGTTGCAAGAAGTGAGGGGAACTGTGCGTCACTGAAGATCTCTGGAGGTCCCTGTGGTGGAACCTTTTTCGATGAACCTAACCGGGCACCAGGGGGACGATATACACCAGCAGGCTTCGACTCAGGAACCTCTTTGTCCTCGGCTAAATACAAAGAACAATGGTTACATTAACAAGTCCACAATACTGTTGTTCAGGTTTACAAGTTTTAAGTAGAACACTCAATTTCCATTTGTCTTTTTAAAAATGATTCCTTTGCTATGTTTTGGGAAGACCAGTTCTCAAATACGTTCAATTACAGCTCTGGTAAATACTGAATCCTGTGGTTCAGATGTCGTTCGAGTACAATAATGAGTATAATATACACATTACATATTGGGGGAGGGGGGGTGCACATTAGCACACAGAGCTAAAAGTAGGAAAGTAAAAGGTTATACTAAACGTTGTCCAAATTCTTTACTGTTTAAAGCTAGAGGACTCCATGTCCCAGACCCCATCAAATCTATGACACATTAAACTTAAACATGGCAGAAAGACTGCAAAAAATTTACCTCCATTGCTTTACTTGTTTAAAAGAAAAAAAAAATCCCACAGCTTGCAACATTACAATGCTACTTATTAATCTGCACTCAAGACAGTTACCATTTAGATTTTTTTTTTAATAAATACAATAAAAAAAAATCACTAGATTCTGAGAACTTGGTGCACACGTGATGCTAGCACTACATCTAACTCATAGATTAGCAGTCCTTCTTAAGACCAAGTTAGGATCGACTCCTGTGTCTATCTCTTTAATACTAAATCCTCTAAAGAGACATAAGCCATAAAACATAATGACTTCCAGGTTAAATATGACATTCATGAAAGTCCAGTTCTTTACTTTTCCTTCTTTAAATGGCCACTGTTTGGGTTTTCCTGAACAGAACACGCATTATTTTGAAGATGATTCTTTCTTCTACTCTTCGGTGTTCAAAAAAGCATCGTAAAGACAACTGTATAAACTCTCAGTGCCACAGACTCAGTTTCACTTAAACCACTTCAGCATCATTTTCCAGGATCAACTCTCACTTTCAGGTTGCGTTAAATGCCAGATGGTAGATGCTTTATGTAAAATTTTAGTGAACTGCACAGTTTGACCATTAAATTGTTAAGTTAGGAAAAATAATAATAACTAGAACTGCAAGCAGTTATAACGGGGTCCAAGCATCGGCGCGGTCCGCGTCCCGGGCTCCGTCCGCTCTGAGTAGCATCGACGGGCTCGGAGGACAGAGTGTTTATAGCTTTTCAGGGTTGCCACTACACATACTGTAGATGATGTCATCGTTCTTATTTGATTCCGACAGTTTAGCTGACATCACCTATGAACCAGGACAGCATCTATCTTTAATGGCAAAACCGAAAGGCTATAAAAACCATCTCCGAGGAGACCGTCCGTCTGAATCTCACGAAATTTGGCAGCCATCATCTATGAAGGAAGCTGAAAAAAGTAACTGAAAAACATTCTAGTTAGATATATCCGGTTTGATGTCATGCGCCAATGAAAATTTTGCATGACATTAAAGGCTATATCTTCACAGGAAAACATCCAAAAATAACCGTTCTTGGTCAGATTCATTAATTTGCAGAGTTGTAGATACCTGCCAAATTTGGAGCATTTGTTTTAAGCGGTTCTTGAGATATTGCCATATATCAGTTATAGCGCCCCCTATGGGCCAAATCACTCCATCTTTTGCATGGTACCAAAACTTTATGTCCCTATAAAGGCTTCCAAGTTTGGTTATGTTTGGATGTTTTGCTGTGAAGATATTGGCCTCAGAGTAATTATTGGCCACGCCCACCATATTGATTGGCGCATGACACCAAAACGGTTACATCAAATGAGAATCTGTTTCAGCACCTATTTTTGGCTTCCTTCATAGATGATGTGTACCAAATTTCGTGAGATTCGGATAGACGGACTCGGAGGAGGCAGGTCTCATTGGTTTTCAGATTTTCCAAAATGGCAGAATATTCTATTGGCGGAAATGGGCGTGGTCATACCCAATGGACACAGGACACTGCATGGAATAATATGCAAAAGGAATTTTGAATGTAGCTCACACGGTTCCGGAGATATTAGCACAATCTTCTGCTTGGACCCCTAATAATAATAATAATCATCCAAGTGTATTTAAGTGCAGTAGAAATGTGCAAGAGACTGGAAAGAAGCCAAGCAAAAAATAAATAAGTAAATAAATAAAACTTTATGAAATCATTTACACCATTTATAAACAATGTAAAGTGTTTAACTCCTAATGCTAAATCATATATATTTATTATTATTATTATTATTATTAATAAAGCATTACAGAATCCTTTCATTTAAGCTTTTTTTAAATCTATATTTTTTATTAAGCCACACCCTAGTCGTCAGTTTTTTTTACTCTCTGAAGTCTGACGCCAGCTGAAGCAGGTTTGTGTATAATTATAAGAAGTGTTACGATCATACTGTAATCTACTTGGATATGAATATAATAGCAGTTGAAGTTACACGTTTGCCTTTAGAGAGGAAATCTCCTCCTTCCTCTGGTTGTTAGAGAAAATCCAGTCTTTTATAACATGTGTATTTGTTCACTCACCCACAGGAGCAGCTGGTGGAGGAGGTCCAGATTTGTTCCAAGGGCCAGAAACTTTATCTCCGCTGACCAGTATGATCTCACCATCCTCTCCCACCTCCTCCTTCTCATACTCTTCCTCCTCTTTTTCATCACTATGCAAAACATTCCCAGCATTAAAACATGACAAAATGTCGGTGCGTATGTCAAAATACAGATTTATGCAAAGCTTTTTCCATGCTGTTGAATTCAAATGTAGAATAATGGATGGTTTCTGAATAAGATAAAGACCCCGTGGATGAGTCATGTTTCATGTCCTTACGTTATCTGCAGAGCCTGAAGCCTCAGGCCGCTGTAGTCCACCTCCCTCTGCTCAAACTCCTTCCATTCCTCATCCTCCTGCAGACGGAAAAGGCGAAAGAATAAAACGTCAGTCCGTTAACTCAACACCACCACTCCTTAATTCTGTCTGCAAAATCCAAATGGAATAAACTGCAAGATGTCACCCCACAACTCTTATGAACAATTAACATGTCAAGGATTTGACTCTGTATACAGTCGACCCTCGCCACTTCGCGGTTCGAATTTCCCGGCTTCACTCTATAGCATTTTTTTTCAAATACAGTACATTCATTAAAAAGTTGATCGAGACAGTGAAAATGCGGGTTGCACTCGATTGTCTTGAGTCAATTATTATTTTTTTTTATTAACTTTTTTTTCCAGAAAATTGGGTGTTATTTCATGTCTAGAGGGCTCTAATAATGTAAAAAACGTATTTAGAAGGTCGTAAACAGGTTTTCTATGCTCTAACTACGTGGAAATCCTACTTCATGGAAATTCACTTATCGCGGTACAGTCTGG
>JAOVYU010000032.1:8139071-8153454 GCA_025674565.1 Synodontis membranacea | reverse complement strand
TATATATATGTTTTTTTTTTTTTTTTTTAATTTAACAAGAATATTGAAGTTCATAAATATTAGGGTGGTACATAAGTTTGAGGCCTTTTTCAACAAATTTTATTTGCGATTTTCTAAAATAATACATAGTGTTAGTCTTCAAAGTTATTGCTATTCAATTCTATGACTTTCTGCCATTTTTTCTGGTAAAGAAATGAATACCGTTGTGAAAGAAAGATTCGGGTCTTAAGGAAATGAATTCATCTTTGCAATATGGCATGTCCTTGACTTTTTTGAAACTCTGGCCAGGGAGTGTATGTTGCAGTGACCTAAACAAGTGGAAATCTGATGGCAGTATGTCTGGAGATTGATAAACTATCTTAAACGTGTTTTTATGAAGAGTTTTAATAAATAAATAAAGATACTTACTAGGCCACCAACTTATGCAACACCCTATTTATTTATCATCTGCCTTTTTTAGTAATAAAATTTTCATTATTTAATGATTTTTTTTCAAAGTTTCAGAGTAAAATGGAATCATAAATCCAAGGTGGTGAATCAAACCAAAGCATCAATTATGTGAATCGTTACATGTCTCATTCTTTTATTTGGTCAAAATTATTATTATTTGTTAAACTGCAGAAGTTCAATAACTTTCACTGGAAGTAGTTTTTATTTATTTGCAATAAATGATTTTGCAGATGCACTTATCCATAGTAGAAGACAAAAAGGTATAAAAGGCACATGGAGTCTTTTACTTCTCGCATACTGTGTAAGAAGTTCAATCTGAGGAACACTTTTTGCCTATGAATTCCACTATGGATAGATGATAGAAGGTTTTAAGAACTCTGCTTTTTTTAAATTCTTGAATTACAGATCCTTCACATCAGGATCAGAAGTTGCATCTACAAATCTTGGTCTGATGCTGCAATTTGCCTCCCATACTCCTACATCCTTCGCTCTGTTGGTCCCACTCTGCCAGCTTTGATCAGATCACTTTATATCTCCTTTAATCTCCTATAACTCTGACACCTCTGAGAGTTCACTCATGCTTTTACTTCCTCCTCATCAGAAGAGATCACCAGATGAGGAATGTTATTCTCTACAGTGTACAAACACTCTGAGGTGCTTCAAAGGGCCAAGAAACTCCTCAAAGTCTCAAATGCTAGAAAATTCAATCAATGCCTCAATAGACACAAATTGGTCATAATATCTCCACTATGGTTCTAGTCTCACTCCTGCTAACGTTAGGTTGCCGTCCAAGAAATATGATTTGTAGATTTTAAGAATATACAGTATAACCAATTTGACTTGACATTTAAACTTGCACTTTAAAGAGTTAAAGTGGAACAAATATACTCACACAGAACTTTCCCTGCTCTAAAGTGTTCAATTTAATATGGTGCAGTGCTCTCAGTCTGGATTTGGCTCGACTATGCTTTATGAGCTTCATTTCATCTGTTGCAGGCGTACTGCACTACATTTTGTGAAAGTCTATCTACTTACAATTACATAGAGAATCATAACAATTAATTTGAAATGGTTAAGCATGATGGAAAGCCAATACAATTTCATGAATAAACCCCTTAACCATCAGCATTGACTCCACTGTGGCCAAAGTTTCTAAAAATAAAAAGCCTTCTGTATTTCAGACATGGGACATAAAGGAGAGGAGTGACCAACCTGGGGCATCTATTCGGAGGCTGCTGGCTCATGACATTCGACCAGATTCAAAAATAAATCCAACATTCCACAATACTGCTTTTACCAATACCAACACAAATAAGTTCTGCTGTCTAATACCTCCTATTTTCTAATACCTCCAACTTGGAAAAAATGAAACAAACATAAACCCAATGTCACAGACATATAACTTTCAAGACACCGTAATGTCAATCCCTACTGCAAAATGGTCTTCCAAACTTAACACAGTGGTTTCTACAATTGGCTGGAAAACGGTATGTAATAACACATTCCAAATGTCAGGCAATCCATAGAGTTAATATTTCTAAATACACACGATCTTTCCACAACACAAATAACCCCAAAACATATACCATTTCTGTTGACATCCTTACCAATAGCTAAAACTGGATAAACATTTTAAGCTTTCAATCCTATCTTGGTTCTTTCTTGTAGAACATGCTTCATTAGAAAAATCCGTAAGAGGACAGAGAAATCATATCAAGATGATTAGAGCTTCTCCTACAGATATCTGGGAAATTGACTCCTCTTCCTATTTAAAAAAAGTCCCTTTTTCCTTCCTTTTTTCCTTGCTTGTTTATATATATATATATATATCTCGTAGGCAATAATGTACATCCCATCTCCCATCCTTCTTCTTCTTTTCCCATCCCTAAGCTACTACTTTCATTATCACTTAATATAAAATCTTTAGAATATATATTTTTTCTTTTCCTCTCTTTCTGGTAATAATTTTCTCCCTATTTAGTTTACAATTTTTTTTATTTATTTTTTTTTATCTCTTATAAATATACATGTTGAAAGTTTAAAAGAAAGATGATTTCTAAAAGAGGGGGGTAGTGGTAAAAATTAGTTATGTTTTGTTTCGCACATTGTTTCTACCACTTTTTCCCAGCACCATGAACCCTGAACAGAAGAGACATCTGTTTAAAACTTGAAGCAGAGAATAAACCCAGTTCTCTGTCCGATCCTCTTTAAGCATTTTCTTTTCCGCAATGGCTGTTTTTTTTTAACAAACCATGTCATCAAGACACAAGTCAGACCAGAGAGGGTACATTAAAAACAAATGACAGTCCGTGTGAAAACACTTCCATTTCTCGGTGAGGCATTTTCAGGTTACAATAATTACATTAATAATTGATACTCTGCTGCAGAAGGCAAAATGTTTCACTTTTAAACTGCTGCTGAACTACAGGCCAGTTTTTGAATAAGTTGACATGTTGGCTCTGGTACAGTATATTTCATATTATTTTTAATTTGCTGGGTCAACATCTGCAATGGTCAATCACAGCAATGACTTCTGTCAGTCTGTATGAAAGCGTGTTTGGGTTTGAGCATGTCATTGAGAGAGAGAGAGAGAGAGAGAGAGAGAGAGAGAGAGAGAGAGAGAGAGATACTGAATTTAACATGTCTGTATTATAGAACTGGAAAGCTCAAGACATAAAGACAGCCTCTGCTCAGATATCATCACAGCGTAAGTAAGTCTAAGCCACGGAGTATCCAGGTGGCCTGTATAAATTTTGACACTTGTGACTCAAGGTTATTTTGTATCACACAATTAAAAAACTGTGTGTGTGTGTGTGTGTGTGTGTGTGTGTGTGTAATGAAGGGGGAAAGAGAGAAATGTACAATTACCACAGGGGCAGTAAGACGTCTTCAGTTCTCTCTACCCAGTGATCGGTGAGACAACTAAAACAGTGGCGTTTTCAGCTCTTGATACACCCATGTCCCAAGGCATTCTGGGTAAATAAAGATAAACTGTGCAGTTGTGGCTAGTGCAAGAGCGTGACACAGCAGGGCTGAAACACCAGCAGGGGAGCAGTCAACAAGCATCCATCTTCCCTCACTCAGTGTGCAATAAAGGGAGGCTACACAGATAGCCTGATCTTACACATGTACATTCACCTTGAGGAATTCCTAACCAAACGCTTCAAAACATAAAACCGGATTAACTGTCTGTTCACGTGTCGGCAAATTTCTAAGTCTTTGCGGTGTTACAAGTCATTTGGAGGTAATTGATTTCCATCGCATTTCATCTATAAGTCATTTATCAAAACCAACATAATACTCTATGCAGAATGTCTGAATACGCACGTGCCGTGTCAATGGAATCTCCACTGTAGTACACATCTGGTTTGTAATTAAATGCCTGCCGACCCCCCCCTCAAGACCCTATAGCTTTTTATTAAAGGATAATCGATCTCATGGACTTTAACCACGCTATGAAGGCTTTCCAAGCTTTCCTCATTAGCACACTTAAAGGGTTAAAATCCCCGGAGGCTATTACAGGAGAATCATTACTTATGAATGATCCATATGATTAAAAAAGAAAAAGAAAAAGATAAGAGCCATTAGGGTATATGACAGGCATACTAACATATGTAAAAGGCATCAGTGATAACCAGCATCTCTGAGATAACTGTGAGCAAAAAAAAAAAAAAGGAATAAAAAAATATTTTGGTTTAACCTTGGATTAGTTTGTGATTAGAGGGAATGCCCTAACCCATTTCATCACACACTAGCCTATATGGTTTTTCTATGATACAAATAACCAAATATGCCACACAAAGAATGCAACTGACAATTACTGGCAACACACAATTATCTGTTTACAGTGTTTTATTTATTTGACTGTGATTAAAGTCAGGATATGTTTTCAAGCTCAGGTTATCAGTTTATCTCAAAGTATGTAATTTAGTAACAACTATAAATTATTCAGGAAGTACAGTGAAACTAATAGCAAAAGTTGTGTAGACTGGTTTGCTCACAAGACATTCAGAACATCTAATTAGGACTGTGTGACTATATTATACACCACTGGTGTGTTTTATAGGCTTTCCAACTTTTTTTTTTTTTGCACCAGAGCACAGTTTCCCTTCAGGATGCAATAAGGCCGAACAAAAGTTGACGAAAGAGTCATGCATTGTTCAAGGCAAACAAGTGCAAAGGATTTAATGCTAGTCATCTAGTCATACATCCAAAATCGTCCTAAATGTGAGTGTCCTTGAATTTAACAGAAGTGTATGAATTCATGCCACTGTGTGTCCGTGATTGTGTCCCGGCATGCTGAGTATTGGGTGTTGTTCTGTTCCGACTGCTGCTCCTAAACAGTCCGTTTCAAAAACGGTACTTAGCATTTAGCATGGATTTGGTGGTGGCTCAGAAGGTTGTTGAGAAGCGTGTTACCCCCACCACTGGGAATCATGACAGCAAGAGCAGTACGCGATTGTACTAAAGACGAAAAACAAAGTGGTGAAACAATGACCTTCTGACATAGCAATTTATTCAATGCCGTAACATTAAACCATGAATCCCCATGAGGACTTGGGGTGGGGGGGTCGGTGCGAACACAATGCTGCTGATAAACAAGGCGGGATAATATTTTACAGTGCTGTTACAAAAAACACTCATCACCATTGTGTTCTCATCTGTAGAATACATAGTGCCTGAGGTGTAGATTTTGCATACACTAGATATATTGTTACAAAAAGCACAGTGAAACCTAGTAAACCTGGAGCGGCACTAGTAACTTTCCCGAAGGGCAGATTCTATACAACAGGGTCAGGAAATACTTCTCCATTGCTAAAGAGAAGCATTTCCTAGTTGTTTAGGGCAGTAGTGCCATTCGGGACACACACGTAAGCAAACTATAGCAACAGGAAAGTACGCACATTATGTAGTTTATTATTTCTGCCTCATGACACAGATGCTTGACATGCTGACAATAGCAGGAATGGAATCTGGAGGAGGAAGGATGTGCTTTGGAGTATTTCATGCATTGTGAGAGACTTCCTTAAGTTTAGCACTCAGGAGAGGATGGACGCAGCTGCAGAAAGGCAAAAGGAAAAGGGGAGAGAGAGAGAGAGAGAGAGAGAGAGAGAGAGAGAGAGAGAGAGAGAAGGAGAGTCCCATTACACCCATTATCACCATAGATTACAGCGACGGCTGGTCATGCTATTAGATGGAAGGGATAAAACCTAATATCTATCAGTAACTTGACAATGAATTGACCACTGTTTCATACTGAATCATGATATCACTGATGGCATAATAACAATGATGTGGAGCAAAATAGCACACACACACACACACACACCTCTGTATTTCTGGATTTCTGATTATTTTTCCGAGTGTTTCAAGTGTGTTTCATTGGATTTTTGCAGTGTTTCCTCCAGGAACTTTTTTGTCATTTGTACTTGATGTCATTTGTACTTGGACAATATGCCCTTAGCGCTTACTTCGCAACTATAACAGAGAACCCAATGTTCTTTAAAAAAAAATGTGATGGGAATATTTGAAGGCCACTGAGACTGATGGGTATTGGAGTCCGAGGTGCAGGCAGCTGCAAATGTGACAGTATAGTTATAGTTATAGTAGTGATACACTGCTAAAAACATTTCTGTATCTTTTTTGCTTTTTTTTTTTTTTTTTACAAATCAGGGTCATCCCATGTGATCTTATTAAATCAATTAATAAAACTACGATACAATATTTTGTTCACAGCATTCTCAACTTCCTTAGAATGAGACCACACTTTTCAGTATAACCTGTGCAATTTAACACGGAATTAGTGTGTGGTGTTTATTTCTTTATCAAGCAGTCTGCACATGAGAAGCTGGAGGGGTAAGAAATAATGAGTTGCTGTAGTTTTAAGTCGAATAGTTAAAAAATAAATAAATAAATCAACAAGGATGATGAGCACAGAAAAAAAAAATCAATATGGGCTATGTGATGTTGCCCCTTGTTCTTCTATTTTGAGAAACTGGAAAATGGAACTGGGACATTTTGATGAGGAACATAGCAGTTTAGTCTGCAACGATTATGGCTAATATCCATCTGTCCAACATACACCGATCAGCCATAACATTAAAACCACTGACAGGTGACGTGAGTAGCATCAAGGATGGGATATATTAAGCAGTGAGTGAACAGTCAGTTCTCAAAGTTGATTTGTTGGAAACAGGAAAAAAAAAAAATAGGCAAGTGTAAGGACGATAAGCTGTATTGTTTTGTCTCGTTAATTTCAAAAGTAGAAAAGAAGGGGGCTGGTGAGGGAACGTCTTGTGGACGTTTCACAACATAAAAAGTAACTATAATCAGTTAAAAACTCGAACATATTCATTAATAAATTAAATATGCTAAGCCTTGACAAATTGCTGTGGTATAAAGGGACTCAAACCACTTCAGGACATGCTGTTATTGGAAAATATTCGGTGGTAACGGGGCATCCCAATATTCCATTGTTGATGATTTTACTTTAACGGAATAATCATTATGTTTTATTCCTTACTTATAAATTATGTTGTGATTGCGTTAGGCTACGGTTTGTGCTGTACTTAGAAATGAGTAGCAAGTAACTATTTTCACCACCTCGTCCAAAAGGGGGGAAAAAAAAAAAAAAACACTGTTCCTTTATCTTTATCCCCTTAAATTCTTACTTATAGTTCTAAATTTCTTCATGTCTGCTAGAGAAAAGAATGATGCAAGGAGATCAACCTTCCAGGACTCAAGCATTTTCCACATGTCGTTAGCCATGTTGTGAACCAGGGAGCAGTTTGGACTCTAAAATGGCTTCATCCTGTCCTCAGCTCTGGCTCGTGTTATTAAGGGGCTTTAGTCCGGATTAATGTCAGATACGTGATATCCATCGAATACGTGGCTTCCACAGACACTTATCTCACAAACAATGAAGCAATCAACATAGCCGGCTTAGCATGCTAATTACACCGTGCTAGCCTGGTCACCAGGAATGCTAGTCACCGAATGAAAGAAGGGGGTTGGGAGTGTGTGTGTGTGTGTGTGTGTGTGTGTGTGTGTTAAGGCATGTAAGTTAATAAATAGTGCTTTGATTGGTTCCCAATAATCTAACCGATTTACAATTCTTATAGCTTTCTTCTGTAGCATGAATACTGGATTAGTGGTGGGTTTGTGCATGGTCCACTATGGTAAGTAATGTATGGGACTACGAAAAAAACAATACAATATATACGAGAGGTGGCTATTACTGCAAATAATGGGACTGATGCTGTAACTCTGCATTCTGGTCTTGCACTGATCAAAGCAGCGCAGCAGGGCTTCTTCCGTTAGTCGTCTCAGAAGCTCTTCTGTTCTTCACTTCACTTCTGGAACAGACTCAATTGAATTCCCTTGAGCGCAGAACTACTGCCAACTACGAAAACAAAAGTGGCGTGGTGCTAGATCAGGTAAATAGGGAGGGTGGTCAAGTACTGTGATGCGTTTCTGAACCAAACACTGCTTGACCGAGAGCTCCGTGTGCTGGTGCGTTGTCTTTATGAAGGAGCAAACCATTTTCCCGCAGCTGTTGCCTCTCTCTTCCGTCCCTTTCTCGCAAAGTTTCAAGAAGCTTTTTGTAATAGCGTTGGTTCACTGTTACTCCATCGGGAACCCAGTTCTCCATAATCACGCCCTTAATGTCAAAGAAAACAATTAACATGGCCTTGAACTTGCTTTGTCGAGCATGCAGTGTCGAGCATCTGGTGACCCACGCATTTTTCCAGGGCATTGACTACCATTTGTCTCAGGATCGTAGTGATCTGGACTCTTCAGTCTTGTTATTTAATAGCCACACCTCATATAGTAAGTCCTTATTTAAGAAATCTTTAGCTTTATACTGTATAATATTGCAATAGTTAATAACTTATGATCAATTATCACGCCTAGAAATACAATTTCATATACTCTTTCTATAATCTTAATGTCATTTAACAGCATTTTAACTCAATTTTCGATTTGCCAGTTACGAAATATTATAAACTTTGTTTTACTGAAATTCAATTTTAACTTGTTAATATCAAGCCATTTCTTTAGGACCTTCAGTTCACTTTCCACTGTATTCCATAGCCATTCCTAGAGCATATATCTTAGTGTCATCACCAAACAAACCTAATATGAAAAATGTAGACACTTTACAAATATGATTTATATACAGCACAGAAATTTGCAGAAACACAACAACTGACTTTTAACAATTATTTATCTGTACATATTGATATCAATCATTGGACTGCCTTCTTAGCCAAGAGTGTGCTACCCCATATCGCTCCAGTTTCTTCATTAATAATCTATTTTCAGTATATTGAATACTTTTTTAAGTCTATAAACACCCCCACCGTATATTCCTCGTTTTCTATTGCAGCAACTTCCTCACTGCTACTGCAGATCTTATGGTTTTTTTGCACTGGCAAAAAAGTGAGGTTACTTTTAAAATTAAGTATTGTAATGAAGTATTAAGTCAGGAACAAAACACTTGGAAAGCGGGCTACCGGAAAATAATAAGAAATGTTATGGGAACATGATCAATAACTCAATAATGCAGCCCAACATGAAACATAGTTATTTCCTTAATAAATTTTTTCAGTAACACTATCACACGTAGTCATTTTTATTCTATATGAGTCGTGTTTTATGTTGTGGAACATATGGGTGGGTCATCTGGCAACAATCATACTATATTCAGGCTGGATCATAAACCATTAACTTATCACAAAGACAGTAACAAGCACCAACCAAACTAATTTCCCTATTGAAAATATAACTCTACAAAGAAACGTACCCTCAAAGAAAAATAATAAGCTCACTTCTCCACAAAATATAAAAAAAAATCTTTTAAAAATTAAAACAATTAGGCATGGATAGCACATGAATGCATTAGTCCAAATCCAGCACCCCTCACACGCCCCTATGGATTGAGGGCTATATAGTGAAAAGAGTCAACAGCACCAAGTTCCTTGGAATCCACCTGGCTGATGACCTGACCTGGACCCTCAGCGTCTCCTCTGTGACCAAGACAGCACGGCAGCGCCTCTACTACCTGCGAAGGTTGAAAAAGGCCAGACTCCCTTCTCCCATCCTTACAACCTTCTACAGAGCCACTATAGAGACCAGCTGTTTCACCGTGTGGTATGGAAACTGCAACATGACAGACCAGAAGAATATGCAGCGAGTAGTGCGCATCGCTGAGAAGATCACTGGGACGTCTGTGCCTTCCATCCAGGACACAAACGGTGTGTCCACAAGGCTGTCAGCATAGTCATGGACTCCTCCCATCCCTCTCATGGACTGTTCTCCCTTCTACCATCCGGTATACGATACCGGAGCATGAGATCAACCAGACTCTGCAACGGCTTCTTGCCCGAAGCTGTCCATCTACTGAACAGCCTTCAACCTACACAGACTTAAAGCTTACCATCACAAAACCAAGAACTCTCTATTTTACCATGCTCCTGCTGTAAATGATCATTTGTATTGCATAACCCTATGTATAGCCTCTGTATCTGAATCCCTGTATATATATAGCCTTGTACTCTGTGTTTTCTGTAGTTCTTTCTGTATTTCTGTATTACACCGTTTTGCTCTGGAGAACGAAATTTCGTATTGCTGTACTGCCATGTATAGATAATATGACAAATAAAAACTACTTGAACTTGAACTTGAATTGAGACCTTTGGCTGGGGTGTGTGAGGCTAATATCTAGCTTATTACATAGAGGAGGTTTGGATTTATGAGGCAGAATGTGCCACTGAATTTGATGGATCATTGTAAAGCAGACAAAAGGAGATGAAAATCAGCTCAGGAAAAAGTCTGCAGATGGAATGAATGTCAGTGCTCATCCTCTGGCCTGTGTATGACTGGGTTAGTTAAATGTCAAATGCCTCACCCTTGGGACAGAACACGCTATAACAGTACACTGAGCAACCCCTTTTCATCTTCCCCCTGCTCTTTAATACAACTCTTCCTCAATATTTTAATTCCATTTTTCCATTGCCTATTTGCTGCATTATAATCATGTCTTATATATTTGGCCAAATTCAGTACTTTTAGTACATTTTAGCAGTAAGTTCTACCAATAACTCTCTCTGAGCAACAGTATAATACACCGATTAGGCAAAACATTATGACCACTGACAGGTTTATGTTACGTTATCACTGAAGTGAATAGCACTGATTATCTCTTCATCATGGCACCTGTTAGTGGATGGGATATATTTGGCACCAAGTGAACATTTTGTCCTCAAAGTTGATGTGTTAGAAATAGGAAAAATGGGCAAGAATAAGGACCTTACAAAATTGTCGCGTCAAAGAATCTCGAGTGATCTCAGCTCTAAGGCAGAAAACTATGATGCTCCTTTTATAATAATTAAAACATGATGTGACTGATTGATTCGATCGATTCAATAAACCGTGAATTAATTGTGCTCACTATTTACATGTGTATTACATGTGTATACATATCACATACAGACGTGATAAGGTGATGATGTAACACAATTTGACATGTATATATAAATGTATATAATTGACATAGATGTACAAATGCACAACTCCAGGGCCTGCAGCTTCATCCAGAGCGTTTTGAGTCTCTCCTGATCTTGTGATGGATTGGCATCATATCCAAAATGAATTCACACACTTTGCACCCAATGTGAATATGAATCCAGCACAATTCTGACCAGGATAAAGCAGTTACTGAATGAATGAGATTAGAGATAGACCAGACAGATAGAGTATCTCCGTGGTTACTGTGGAGACAGCTTCCTCTGAAGATGATTATAGGAAAACTGTCATGAAAACCAAAGCAAAAGTGTTTGATGATCCCCTAAAGGATCAGTAGTTCCGTTAGAAAGTTGCATTACTGTTTATACATTAAAACAACTGTTTTCCACAGCCTGAATGACGTTAATTCAGTGATTGTGTTGTATCCGTTCGTGGACTTCAGGAAATCTTGACTGAACGAATATTCAGCAACTCCAACCCGAGTTGTTACACATTATTGCTGAATTACAAATGCACATCCTCAAAAGACAACAACCCCGCAGCGTATATAGATGCTCCTCTGCAGAGAAACCCATTGCTGCAAACACGCTGGCCAATTTATAGTCTCTTGCAGTCACAAACCAAAGAGAAACGCTAAGTCATCTGTTTTCTTGTTGGCTCGAGACGAAAGCTGAGGAGGTGCCTTCCTGAACAAGCCGAGTGGGAGAACACTTAGCACAGGCTTACGTCCAAAATGACACACTTGGAAAGGCAATATCATAGAAGCACTTGAAGAAACAGAGACTCCATGGATTTATTATTCATGTGGTACCAAAGGGACAAAATACTACATCAACATCTGCACTAACTCTGCTTTCTAAGTGCAAATATGCAAACAAAGCAAGCAGATCTCCATCCAAGGGTGAAGGTCATGGAGGTGGTGAAGTAGATCACTGACTGTTTGCAGTTTGGCTACTGCCTGATGAAATATTGATTATTAAAACACAGTTGTATTGAGATGTTTATTGGTGATTATGCACAAGCTTGTGTTGAGATATAGGCAGATCCATTTGGAACCAAAAAAAAAAAACAATTATGAAAGAAAGATGAAGCCATGTTCATTCATTCAAGCGTTCGTTTTCTGTAACTTTACGCTTTATGCTGGTGGTAAGTGCAAAAGTGACATAAGTGCCACATCAAAGGTGGTGCAAAAGCCTATAGTCCCTCTAAAAAAGTACAACAATATAGAATGGAAAATAAATATGGAAATGATTGTATATTATTACTTACTGGTACGGTCACGTCACAAAAATGTTCTCTGTGCACGCACCTAGAAATATGCTAGGTTTTTGGCTCCTGTGTGGCGCAACAGAAAAGCTTCCACGCTATCATTTGGAGATCTCTGGATGGGAGAGATGGATATACTCTCTCTCTTCTGCCAATTACGGGTACCTGTGAGCTAACAGTATGCAGAAGAGGGCAAATAGTGTTTTCCTCCGATTATGTTGACACCATATTAGGGGGTGCTAGCAGGAATTTGTTCTGTCCCATTTCATTTCAAGGAGTCTCCTTGGGTACCTCTACCGGAGAGGCCTGGTATTACTTTTCAGACGTATCCATCCCTTAGCTAGTTCTTGGACTGTTTGCTAGCTTGGCTAATTTTCATGCACTGTATTACAAGAACCTACCATTAGAGAATAAGGAAAATATAAACATGTTGTCGTGTTAAAGCTTTCTTGATAACTAGCATGATTGTTCACCTTTACTGGTGGCTACAAAATGTACCAAATTGCGAAAGTAAAAGAATTTTTTTTTTTTTTTAAAAAGCTACTTAGCTCCATAAGATATATAAACCACAAAGTCTTTAATAACTACTGTTAATTTGTTCGCTTGGTAGCTAGATGACTGGTACATAAAATGGGATTGTCAGTACTGAACCTCTCCAACCACACTCCCTGGTAACATTTATTTCATTATTTTCTTGCTATTGTTTAACATATTTAAAGGTTTTGTGCCTGACTGCATACATTGCATGCTCCTAGATAAGGTTAATCTGTGGGTTAATCTAAGGTTAGGCATGCAATACATGCAGCGTCTGGTGTCTGTAGCAGTCTCAAAGTGAAACCACCATATGAGATAAGCCGGGTATCCCAGCCAAAGCGACAGAGTGGAAATCTTTCCCACTGAATCACTCTGTACCACCCAGTGAATGCCATCAACACCGTGTCCTCTGACCACCAATCTCAACTTGTTATGAAAGGATTCTTTTACAGTGAGGTGTTTGCTGCGACAACAAAATCAGGCTGAAAGTCATAACATGTAAAGCCGGCATAAACTGAAATTAAACTTATGCTGGGAAGAACTGTCATGCTTCGATATCTATCCATATCTCTCGACAATGGTGAGAGAATGGAGGAGTGAATCAGGTACTCTGTCACAAGACGATTGAGCCAAAAGAGCTCTATTGTCAACCATCAATCATCCCCTATTTCCCAAAACTCCCACTGTATCCATGGTAATGGAGTTGGTACAGGCCAATCGACTCCACACTACTTCGTCACTCACACACACTCTTGTGTTGCAGAGGGGTTTTTTTTTCTTCCCCCCAAGGTTGTTGCTGGTTTATTCATTATGGAGAGCAGCTATTTTGGCTCTATGACATTAATTTTCCAGCTTGATGCCTCTTTCCAACTTATTCAATATTAATGGCATCTCAGGTGACCAGACAGTTCTACTCTATCCCCATGTGAAATGGAAGCAGGTCAAGACAAAGAGACGGAGAAAGATTAATTGATTAAAAATATGCAAAGTTACTGTAGAAAGTGGAGTGGGTTAAAGGGTTTAACCAAATATCCCAATGCATTCTATACCTACAACACATCTGACACAATCTTCATATGAAGAACCCTTTATTTGTCACACATTGCACATTACAGCACAGTGAAATTATTTTCCTCGCATGTCCCAGGTGGTTAGGAAGTTGGGGTCAGAGCACAGGGTCAGTCATGATACTGAGACCTTGAAACAGACACAGTTCAGAGATCAAGGGCCCAAAAGGGGCATTTTGGCAATGCTGGGGTTTGAAACCCTTACCTTCGGATTGGTAACCCAGAGCACTTAACTGTTGAGCTACTTTTCTTCCTTTTAAATTATCACTCAAACAATAGTTCAGCAATGAACAAGAATCAGACATTGGGTCTTTCTCTCCTGAGGCATCTTATATGCCAAATTACACGCATGACCAAATGCAGGCCTTCTCTAATAACTCAGCACACCTGCCACAATAAATAAATAATATACTGGCTATAGTATAGTGAAATATTTGTCAATACAGTCGACCCCCGTTTATTGCGGTTAATCCGTTCCAGACTCTACCGCGATAAGTGAATTTCCGCGAAGTAGGATTCTTTATTTATAAATCGAATAT
>JAOVYU010000032.1:8113130-8123234 GCA_025674565.1 Synodontis membranacea | reverse complement strand
TCGGAAGCTAAGCAGGGGCGGACCTGGTTAGTACTTGGATGGGAGACATCCAGAGAAGGCCGGGTGCTGTACAAAGATGCAGCCACAAGGGGGTGCACACTCTGGTGTATGCCTGCGTGCTGGTCCCAAGCCCGGATAAATGGGGAGGGGGTTGCGACAGGAAGGTCATCCGGCATAAAAACTCTGCCAAATCGGACGTGCGGACAAAAAAAAAAGATGCGCTGTGACGACCCCTAGTTGGGAATAGCTGAAATGGGAAGGAGGAGGAGGAGGAGGAATGTAGGGTCCATGATCAATCTGACATCAGTCACTCTTTCTGTTGTTAGTTTGTTTGATCCTCGCCAAGCTGCCACACCATTAACTCCCAGGTCTCATTTCCTTTATCGTACATTTTCTGCTTCCTTCTGATTTGGATAACCCCCCTCCCCCCCCTTCTTTAGAGGTTAGAACGTCATTTTTACATTTAATTTTCTTACTCTCTGAAGCGGCTGATTACAGATTTATCATGATCCCTTTCCCAAGAGCATCTGTTTCAAGTTATTTTATTTGTAGTTAAAATACACTGGGGGGCATTAATGGGATAGTTGTAAATAATAAAGCATCTCTGTTTAGTGCTCTTTACAAAATTAGCTTGATTTGACCTATGTTTACTTCCCTTAACTCCCAGTTATGTCTATCTGAAAGGACACTTCGTTATTAATGATCATTCCAACCGCTGTGTACTGTGAAATAAAAGACGAACAAAATGTTTTTCCTGACCACTGGTATCCTAATTTAAGGTGGTCTGTATCAGTCAAGTGCATTTCTGGCAGTAGAGCAATGTTTATGTTTTCTTTCTTTCAGCTGGTTAATGACATTCACATTTCAAGTAACATATCTGTAATACAACTGTGCTCTCAGTCAAGCGCTGTATAGTGTCTACATCATCCTGTGATGATAAGAAAAGTGATGCACTGCCGGTCTGCCTCAGACCACCTTGCAATTTGGCTGGATTTCTTAATAGAAGAAAAAAAAAACTGCCAGATGTTTCAAAAATGTTATTTAAACTGGTAGATGCTTAATCAAACAGGCCCATCAATCTTTCCACAACGAAAACAAGATAATGTGGAAATCCTACTAAAGAACCTAACTTTTGATATTGTAGAAACTGACATTGTATTTAAAATTTCAACTAGGAGACAAGGACAAGATCGTGCATGGGAAGAAAAACCATAACCGTTCAAGCTTGTATTGCAAAGATCATAATGTGTTACAGCTCTTTGCAGGCCGTATGCATCGAATGCACCATATAAAAGATAAAACTTCACAAAACATTTCAAGGAAACACAATGGAAAACCGACATGTATCTAGTGCAGATTGACAACACCACAGTGGCGTTTTACATCAACCACAAAGGGATCACGCGTTGGGAAGGGATGTTTTGGTTGGGAGAGTAAGCTCTAGAAGTTCACAGATGTTTTAGGTATATCTTAAAGTAGGTATATCAAATTTGCAAGGAGGAAGTTCAGCTGATGTGGAATACCTACAGAAGAGCAGAGCAGACTTTGACCTGTCTGACAGCTCAGAAAATTCACTGCCCAAAATGGTTCATGAACAAGGAAGGCACAAAGGCTTGGGGTCAGGACGGATTACCTGATTGCATAATTGCCTGAATCTGATGTTGTATGATTTTTTTCCACCAGCGCAGTGCTTCCAACAGTCTATGTGCTGCTGATGGTGATGTTACTGACAGGCCCTCCATTCACTACCCAAAAGAGCAGACCTGTAGGCATGGATGAACAGGCCACTGTGCCACCGTAGAAGACACACCTTGAGCACCCTGAGCAACACAGCTCTCAGCTTTCAGAATCACTCATAGAACTGCATACACTTAAGCTACACACTGTGTGTATGCAAGTAAGTCTACAATTTTCACACTATTGTATGAAACACTGAGCACAGTGAACATTTATTATTATTATTATAATTTTTTTACAGATCTGTTTCTGGTCTATTATTAAGGTATACTTGGCAGCATGCCATGCATACCAAGGACTATATGGCCAAAAGTTTGTGAACACCTGACCAATTTTAGTCGTATGTGCATTTTGAACATCCCATTCCAGATTTAGTGCTTTTAGTAACCTCCAACTACCTCTAACTCTTCTGGGAAGCTTTACACTGTATTTTGGTACATGGTTGTTGCCCATTCAGTCACAAGAGCAATAGTGAAGTCAGACATGGATTTTGGGTGAGAAGGCTGGGCACATAATTGGCATTCCAGTTCATCCCAAATGTGCCAAGTGTGGTTGAGGTCAGGGCTCTGTGCAGGCCACAAAATTTCTTACACTCCAGCCTTGGTAATTCATGCCGTCATTGACCTTCATGTGTGCTCAGGGGAATTGCCATGCTGGAATATGTTTGGGCCATTTAGTTCCAGTGAAGTGAATCTAAAATATCTAAAGCTTCAGCATACAAACACATTCCTGAAAATTTCGTCCTTCCAACTTTGTGGCAACAATTTGGTGAAGGCCCATGTATGCGTGTGATGGTAAGGTGTCCACAAACATTTGGCCTTAGAGTGTAAGGAACTTTTGCGTGTGTTTAGGACCAGTGTTCAAACATGTCATGCTGTGACAGAACTTAGCATTACTGCCAAAGAAATTGGCTTTGCAGCCAATCGATCTAGCTGCCCTTGTGCCCAAGCCAGCCCTGTACAGCGTGAGGGTTCTCAAGCACTACGTGGAAAACTGCCAGCTGGCAATTCACTTACACAGCTGTGTGAATGCGCATTGGGAAGCACCATAAAGGGGCTCTGCACTTTAAAGACAGGTTAGCTTATTGAATAATCTGAAGTGACCGCACAAACAGACTTGAATGCAAGTCAAGAAGTTCCTTCTTTCATTCAGATCACAATCCATCTTTGTAGGAGACTTTGAGAGCAGTAATACAGAGGCCATAGCACAAGATGCATAACATTTATCAACATTAAGAATCGAAAGACCACATTGGAATTCGCAAAGAAGTTTTTCCATCCATCCATCCATCCATCCATCTATCCATCCATCCCACTTATTCATCAGGGTCGCAGGGGAGCTGGAGCCAATCCCAGCTGACTTTCTGTGAGAGGCGCACGAATGGACAGACAATCTGAAAAAATTATTCCTTCCTGACCTAATGGCATTAAAATGGTCATTGCCTGAGGTGGGAATACACCATGGATAGGACATCAGTCCATCACAGAACCTTTTATATGTAGGTTCACTCTTGGCCTGAAACCATATTAAGATTACTTTTACTTGTAAACGAGGATGCAGTTTTATGAAGAGGTCTTTAAATTTGGGTCTTTGCCATTACTGTTACCAATTTCCTATATATGAAGGAATGCCAGCTTTTTGTATAAAACTTAAAGTTGAAGACAAAATACAGTGGCGTAGCATGGGTAGCATTTCCCTCTCACTGCTCCAGGGATCCCAGTTCGATCCTCTTACTGTCTGCAAGGGTTTCGCATGTTCTTCCAGTGTCCACATGGGCTTATTCTGAGTTCTCCGAACTTCCCAAAGAACATGTCAGAAGGTGGAATGGCTTCTCTATTTTTATTGTGCAAATAATATTCATATTTTATACTTGTGTACATTTTTATATATACACTCATATTCATAAATTCATATTGTGAATAAATGTGCCCTGTAACAGACTGGTATCCAATACCGAGTGTATTTTCGGATTGCACCTAGTGTTCTTGGGATTGCCATCCAATTGCACCATGAACCTGACCACATGGCTATGTGAACTAATGTGTCACTGATGAAAATGGATCATAAGTGCCAGACCTGGCATCACTGTATTTCTTCTTCTTCTTTCAGCTGCTCCCTGGTTCAGGGTCACCACAGCAGATCACCCATCATCTGCACATCAATTTGGCAGGGGTATTTCAACCAGATGCCCTTCCGGACGCAACCCTTCCGATTTTGATCCGGGCTTTGGGATCATCACGTAGACTGCAGACTAACCTGTGCACCTCAGTGGTGGGGACCATTCACACTCACGTTGGTTCCTATGGACAGTTTAGGGTAGCCAATGAACCTAATCTGCATGATGGGAGGAAACCAGGGTACCCGGAGGAAACATACAAACTCCACACAGAAAGGCACCCTAACCCGGGACCTTCTTGCTGTTAGGCGACAGTGCTAACCACTACAAAACAAGCACAAAAATAATACATTAAGATTTATTTTAATATGTACTCATGCAGTATAAGCACAGCATGCCCTAGTATCCCCAGTAAACCGGCAATTACAAAGGTTAATGTATTTAGTAAAGCAATAACAGCAGGGGACAGACCAACCTACTGATATTCACCTTGAACGAATCCAATTAAACTCAACCACAGCCCAGAGAACATGGCACACATTAACACAGCACACTGATTTAGTTTTAGTGTTTAGTATCAATTTAGGGAAGGACTATTTTTGCAGGGTCACTGAAGTTCAGCGTTTATATTGATACAACAGTGTAACACTTCAAGTACTGTTTATTGTGGTAAATCAGATAATATTCATCTAATTTATGGATTTAATGCTGTGCAGTGTAACATATAACAGTTGACCATTTGTTTAAGACTAAAAATCAAACTGAATCACTGCCTCCTATACATGATGTACAGCTCCCTCTTCTGCACATCAGTAGTAATACAAACATTGTCCAGCAGTCATATTAGCCCATTCAGCTTAAATGAATACACCACCCTGCAACACATTCAGTTTGTTTATATTGAAATACGCTATGCTCTATGGTGCTGTATTATTATTATTTTTTTGTTATTCCTGTGAAAAGCAAGAGATTCTTTTCCCATCATTCGTCGTTATATAATCAGAATGGAGACGCTCCAAGTTCTACAATGCAACACAGTTACATGATGGAGCTATATGATGCTAGAGCAGACACACTGCTTGGTAAGTTAGAAAGCTACAACTTAAGCACAGTTGTGTTGACCAAGGAAGCCATTAATTCCAAGTTGAAGCATTAGCACATGATCTGTTTGAGCAGAGTGTACAGATCGAGGTGCTGAGAGAGCTAGATGGATTAAGGCACTGCTGCATCAGTGACTTTAGGTAGAAATGAAGCAAGAATTAATTCCCACTGGTGCCACCATCACTATGAACCCAGGAGAAAGTAGACCAGCGTATCGATGAAAGCATTATGAGAATTTTTATCTTTTTACACATACTGATCATAAATATTTTAGAAATCTTACATTCAGTTTGGATTTTTCTTTTGGGTGTTTTCTCGTATGTTTTTAGAACTATCAGCATAGAAGTTAACAGTATTGAAAGTACTCAGACTTTGTTAAATCTGAAAGCTGTTTGACCCCATTTGATTTGATTGTACAAATTAAAGAAAAGTACTGTTAGAGACTATTAGATAACCAATCAGAATTGAGTTTTGCCATACTGAGAGATGCATAAAGAAAATTGCGTTCTTTATGCATTGTCCTTGATAATGCCTATATTAATGCCTATTTAACAGGTGTGGCTATTAAATAACTAGACAGGTGCTGTAATTAAATTTTAATCAGGAAAGCTTGCATTTAAATGACTTTCCCTTCAATATATTCCCCTTATGCAAGTACATACCCCATTGCACTGTGGTCTTCCACTGATCAAAGCAGTGCAGTGGGTCTTCTGTTAGCTGTCTCAGAAGCGCTGTCGTTTTCTTCTTCACTTCTGGAACAGACTCGAAATGAGTTCCCTTGACTTCAGAACTTGATTTTAGAGAAAAGAAAAAAGTGGCATGGTGCTAGATCAGGTGAATACCGAGGGTGGTTAAGTTCTGAGATGTGTTTCTGGGCCAAAAATTTCTTCACTGAGAGCGCTGTTTGTGCTGGCACATTTACTGATGAAGAAGGAAACCTTATGACCCTTTCTAACAATGTTAACAGAACCTGCTTGTATTAGTTTTGGTTCACTGCTACTCCCTCAGGAACCCAGTACTCCGTAATTATGCCCTTATTGTCAAAGAAAACAATTAACATGGTGTTGAACTTGGACTTGCTTTGCCGAGCCCTCCAGCGGCCCATGTGTTCTCCAGTGTATTTACTACCATTTTGTCTCAGGATCATACTGATCTGGACTTGATTTTTATTCGGTCTTGATTTTTAATACCCACACCTCATACACTGGCCCTTATTCATCAAAGTTGTGTACAATCAAATCTGATCATAAAATGAGTGTAAGCAAAGCCCACTGATAGGTTCATCTTTTGTATAGCTGACTTACGCTGAAGTGCATGATAATTTCAGCCTTTCAAACTGAAAATACTTGATTTGCAAGTAAATACGATCAGTAACTACAACAAGCATAGACATGTCAAGAAGTATACGTATAAATGAAAATTAAATAAATACCTGTAACTGTTAAATTATTTCGGAACCTCTCTCTTTACAGCTATGAGATCATTAATCATAGCTGACTTATGCTGAAGTGCATGATAATTTCAGCCTTTCAAACTGAAAATACTTGATTTGCAAGTAAATATGATCAGTAACTATGACAAGCATAGACATGTAAAGAAGTATACGTAACAATGAAAATTAAATAAATACCTGTAACTGTTCAATTATTTCGGAACCTGTCTCTTTACAGCTACAAGATCATTAATTTGTGTAAATAGACAGGATTGCAGGCCCTTTCCTCTATTAAAATTGTTCAGAAGCGAACATCTGCAGCAATTTCAGATGCAAGCACCGATAATATAGCTTTACTAAAATGTATTTTCCATCCCCTTAGTTTATTTCCTTCCTTGGACCCTGGATAGCTGCAGTCCAGAGAATGCTTTGCTTTTGTTCGCTAAGTTCTGTAACACCTGCACAAATTAGGATACATTATACGGTAGGTACATGACATTAACAGGGATTAGCAGCTGCAAGCTTGTTTCCATACAGCTAATATGTCAGCTGCACTCGAATCACAGCTTCGTTTAATGAATCAGACAGAGATTCTGCTAATATTAAATTCCATCCATTCAAATCTGTGCTTGTTTCTAAGCAACTCTAATGAAAAAAGGCCATTCAGTGGTAGACTTAGTAAATGCTAATGTCAAGCTGAAAGACAAGCCATTCAAGGACACACTACTTTTAGTAGAAGTGCATTTATTTTCATTAAACAAAACAAGTATAAAATTAGGTTAACGGTTATAATTCACATGTAACTGACTTATCTCTGCGCTAAAACTGATTTCACCTAACCCTGCTTTTCTTCACAGCAGACGTGTCCCCTGAGGCCTTGCGTTTGCGTGAAGGGGTGTTCAGGGATTGGTTTGAGTTCTCAGGAAGCCCATTCGCTGCAGCTCCAGGAAGATAATATGCATCCATTGGTGGTGAGGGTTCCTGAATGGAGGAAAAAGAAGAAGCAACAATGAAAGATTTTCACAGACCCTTAATAAAGCAACAAGCCATGAGAGGACATGCATTACAATTATTTTAGAAAGTGTCTATGGTAAGTGTTCTGGTAAAAAGCAAAATGGTATAAAAACCCCCTTACATCCATGAAACAAAAAAATCACTGTAATGCATACTGTCAGATGGCTTACTGCTTTTATTAGGGCGTTGCATAAGTTTATGTCCTAGTAAATATCTTTAATTATGTATCAAAAAAGCACATGCTTTAGGTAGTTTACCATTAAAGCACTGGAGCCCAGCAAGACTCATATTCATCATTGCCTTTTATGCTTATTCAGAAGTGGAAAAAACTCAACAGACGGAAGAGACGAAATTTGGTTCGTAAAGTTTATGGCAACAATGCAGTCGGCATTTCTGCAGTCAAGAACTGGTTCGCTGTTCTGAGGTGAATTTGAGCTGGATGATAAGCCAAGAAGTGGTAGACCAAAGGAAACGGAAGACGAGGAGCTGCAGGAACTGTTGGACAAATATGCAACACAATCGACTCAAGAGCTGGCAAGATGTTGGCACATTGATCATTCTACTGTTCTAAGGACTCTGAAGGAAATGGGAAAGATTCTGAAAGTTGATAGGTGAGTTCCACATGCACTTTGAGAGAAAAATTTTGCTCAGTGGCATAATGCTTGCATTACAGGTGCATTACACATTAATTACGAGCTGCTCAATCCTGGAGAAACTGACAGTGATCAATTTAAGTGAAAAAAAAAAACAAAAAAAAACCACTACGATTCACAAAAGAAAATCATAATCCTTTATGAGAATGCAAGGCCACGTTCCAAAAAAAAGAAAGAAAGACAATTTTAAGCCTCGGATGGGACATAGCGCCATTTGTTGCGTCACTGCAACAAACACTTCCTGGCCCACATTTCCGAAAAGTCAAGGATATATCAAATTACATAGATTAATTAATTTCCTCAAAACCAGAATCCACCTTTTGCGACAGTATACATTCTTGGCCGGATAAATGTCAGAAAGTCACAGAATAGAACAGCAAATAAAATTTGTTCGAAAGGGCCATGAACTTATGTACCACCCTAATAAAAAGTGTGTAAAAATACTGTAAAACCAGTGTTCAATAAGTTATTGTATTTAATATTAATAATATTTGCAATAAACAATTTTTTAACCATGCAACATATTTTCTAAATGGTTGCTACATTTGCTTGATAAGTAACACAGGCAAAGGTTCGAAGGACAGAACAATGAAGTATAACCTGAAAGACTTAATTTACAGTGATGAAGTCACAAGTGTGAGTACACTGCAAAGCGTGATATCTTAAGTGTAAATGTCTTCAACATGGGCAAATCTATCTGATATTTCTTATTATGAATATCAAATATAAGATTATTCAGCTTGTTCGATGGTTTCAACTGAACGAACCTATTCTAAGCTTGAAATTATTAAAATATGTCTAGAAATAGGCTTAATAATCTTGTATTTGGTTTATTGTAACCTTATAATAGGAAATCCCAGATAAATGTGACTATGTTCAAGATATTTCTATTTACTGTCATTTTTATTAGAATGGATTAGATGCCATTAAGAACATTATGATTGCATTTCCATTTAAGAAACCTGAACAGAAAAAAAAAAGTTGTGAACAGGTTTGTAAACAAGAAACAGGCAATGCTTGACTTTGATGGAAAAGCTGACCAGGTGCAGAAAAATTAAACAGGATAAGAAGATGCCTGAGGTGCAAACATCCTGGAAACTGCATTTCTGACCTGCATGAGGTAATCAGCAATGTACTCCGGCCTGAGGCATTTAACTCCATGAGGCATGGCCTCAGTCACATCCACTCTCACATCTTTTGGGCCCAGCCGGCTGAAGTCTGCGAAGAGATGAGTGGTTTCCTTAAAGAGAGAGGGAGATGGGCTTGGCAATACCTGTGCACAGATAGAGATATAAACTTTTAGAATGCATTAGTAGGAGGGGAGAAATCAATATATGAGTCGGAGGCTTAATAAATGAACATGAACAATTTGTATGATGGACCTACAGTCACCTCAGAAAGTACTGGAACAGCAAAGCCAATTCTTTTTTTTTTTTTTTTTTTTGCGCTATACACTGAATCCATTGAGTTTGAGATCAAACCCAATGTCATCTCTGTATTTCTTTGCAAATTCCAATCTGGCCTTCAGATTCTTACTGCTGATGAGTGGTTTGCATCTTGTGCTATGCCCTCTATATTTCTGCTCTTAAAGTCTTTTTTGAATGGTGGACTGTGAGACAGTACCTTCACCTATCTCTGTGGAGGTTGCTGGTGATGTCATTGGCTGTTGTTTGTGGGTAGTTCTTCACAGCTCACACAATGTTTCGGTCAGTAACTGCTGCAGTTTTGCTTGGCCAGCCTGTTCCATTTTTTTAGGACATCCCAAATTGTTATATTGGCTCAGTTTCAAAATGGCTTGCTTTTTTTCCTATAGACAGTTCTCTGGTCTTCATCTTGTTTTATCCTTTTTAATAACAAAGGCAGTCTTCACAGATTAAACCCAGGGCTTAGACATTAAGAGCTATTAATTGTTTAAATGATCAATGTAACAGGGGGCACCTGGGCAACAAGAATCACCTGACATTTGGGTTCAAACAAAAGTTATTTAACAAACCTATACTGTGTGTGTGTGTGTGTGTGTGTGTGTGTGTGTATGTGTGTGTGTGTGTATA
>JAOVYU010000032.1:8092144-8107446 GCA_025674565.1 Synodontis membranacea | reverse complement strand
TGACAGCTTTTTAAAAGCCCGAACCCGTTTACAGCCCGACATTATTCAAATGTGCGCACGCACACAGCTCTCTTTTCTACACCACAGACTTTGCTTTAGTTGCTGTTTCACCTCCTCAGCATCCATTTTCGCATCTTTCTCGCGCTAATCGAAACGCATCACCTGACCATGTAAAATGATAGAAATCAAGCCCGAACCCGGGTTCGGGCAGAGATCTTCAGCTCTATATAGGACTACTACAACAAAGTGCATACAAATGTGTAAAATGGATAAATCCAAAACAAATATATGTACACTTTCAGTTTCGGCCATGTTTAAAAGTCTTTCGGTGGCCGAATATTCGGTGCATCCCTAACATTTATAAATATACACTGAAGCATGTTTATACCTGTAATCATACCTGTGATGGACTAAAACCCATTACTTGGTAAAACTGTAACATTTTCCACTATATAATGTTTTTGAAAAGTTTTCCCAAATTGATTGTTTCCATTTTCCCCATTGCATATAATTTAAGTATATTAAGTTATAGCATTTAAAACCTTTTTATCCCCAAAAGAGAAAAGAGAGTAAATTGTATACACATCAGTCTCTCTAGTCCCATCTCCTGACATAAATATCAATTGTTGCATGAATTGTTTGATGAATAAGAGCTTCATTTCCCTTACTGACTCAGCTGATCATTGTTCACTGTGGTTGTTTGCGCACTCACGAAGAAAAAAAGGAAAGTTTTGGGTTGCCTTTGGAGCTGTTATTCGCCTCATCCAGCGAGGATAAGCTCGATAAAATCATTTATTAGGTCGTCTAAGTATTTATTCATGAAATATAGTTTGTGAGTTAGGAGAAGCCTGCATGGACAGAACCTGGGCGCATAATAAACGTGGCTAACCGGAGGATAATTTTAAAGGGTTATAATTACTGATGCGCTTCGTGCCAAAAACATCTAACTTAGTTTTCCCAAATTGATTGTTTCCATTTTCCCCATTGCATATAATTCAAGTATATTAAGTTATAGCATTTAAAACCTTTTTATCCCCAAAAGAGAAAAGAGAGTATATTGTATACACATCAGTCTCTCCAGTCCCATCTCCTGACATAAATATCAATTGTTGCATGAATTGTTTGATGAATAAGAGCTTCATTTTCCTTACTGACTCAGCTGATCATTGCTCACTGTTACTGAACACTGAAATAATCAGGGATTTAGAGCTTTGTTCTAGTTGGCTAAATTTATTCCATTAAAAAATCACATTTAGCTAGCAGTAAAATACCTGCAGACAGACTGACTTGGTCAAACTGTCTCCTTTTATACCCAACACAATCTTGATTAGGTCATAAATTACTAATACCAATTTATGACACATGACAAAGTACTCCAGTATGATAAAGAATTTTGAACTAAATTAAGAACAGACCTTTGCTCCTCCAGACTGCAGCAACCTTCTGAATCCTGCATCTCTGGCCTGGTCTATATTCAACATCACTGTCCAGCCACCAAATGCACCCTGAAGAACGAATTGAAGAATACAAAGAACATTTATATCATCTGAAGCATATATAAGAAAAATAAAAGAGAGGTGTGAGGTTTGTACCTCTTTATCTACGCAGCCCTGCAATGTCTTTCTCCAGCGCATGGCCGCTAGTGCCAGTCTCTTCTGTTGGGAGTTTATGGAGGGAAGCGCATCCAGAATAGAGTGGCTACCCCATTCATATTCCTCCTCCTGAAAGAAATACACAAGAGTACAAGAGTTTACTAGTTCTAAATAAAAATCATACAAAACATGCACAGCACTACTATACATCCAAATATAAACTACATTATATGCATTATATACACATGATACAGCACTGATGCAGTAATTCGTGGTAAAGGAGGACGGGTGTAACCTTCCACGGCACACCTCATGACACACAGGTTGGGAAACACTGCACCGATCAGGCATAACGCTATGACCACCTGCCTAAAATTGTCTTGGTCCCCCTTTTGCTGCCAAAACAGCCCTGACCTGTCGAGCCATGGACTCCACTAGACCCTTGAATGTGTGCTGTGGTATCTGGCACCAAGATGTTAGCAAGAGATCCCATAAGTAAAGTAAGCTGTGATTCCACATATGCTCAATTGGATTGAGATCTTGGGAATTTGGAGGCCACGTCAACATCAACCTTGTTGTTGTGCTCCTCAAACCATTCCTGAAGCATTTTTGCTTTGTGGTACGGGACATTATCCTTGAAACCGTTTCCATGAAAGGATTTACATGGTCTGCAACTATGCTTAGGCAGGTGGTACATGTCAAAGTTACATCCACATGGATGGCAATGTCTGTTTCCCAGCAGAATATTGCCCAAAGCATCACACTGCCTCCGCTGGCTCGCCTTCTTCCCACAGTGCACCTGGTGCCATGTGCTCCCCAGGTGAGCGACACACATGCACCCGGCCATCCATATGATGTAAAAGAAAATGTGATTCATCAGACCAAATAACTATCTTCCAAATTTCTGTGGTCCAGTTCTGATGCTCATGTGCCCATTGTTGGCGCTTTCGGCAGTGGACAGGAGTCAGCATGGGCATCATGACTGGTCTGTGGCTATGCAGCCCCATATGCAATCACCTACAATGCACTGTGTATTCTGACACCTTTCTATCAGAACCAGCATTAACTTCAACAATTTGAGCTACAGTAGCTTGTCTGTTGGATTGGACCACACGGGCCAGCCTTCGCTCCACACATGTATCAATGAGCCTTGACCACCCATTCGTCTAGCCATCACAATTTGGCCCTTGTCAAACTTGCTTGCCCATTTTTCCTACTTCTAACACATCAATTTGAGGACAAAATGTTCACTTGCTGCCTAATATATCCCATCCACTAACAGGTGCCACAATGAAGAGATAATCAGTGTTATTCACTTCACCTGTCAATAGTCATAATGTTATTCCTGTGTGCGTGTGTGTGTGTGTGTGTGTGTGTGTGTGTGTGTGTATATATATATATATATATATACATACACACACACACACACACACACTGTATATATTTAGAGTAAAAGAGAGAGAGAGACAGATTCTCTCTTCATGAACACTGGCTACTTCAGCACTTTTCTGAATCATCAATGAGATGGATTCAAAACAGCTACATTAGTAAGCTTTTACAGAGGTACAGGGCTTTTAATGCAAAAAGGTTCAACGTTGTGTTAAGGTGGCTAATTGAATGCTGGCAAGAACACTGAGTGTGTGCGCATGCTTTTGTAGCTAGGAGAGCACTCACTGGTATGAAGAATCCTTCAGCGCGGCAGGCCTCCAGGTATGAGCGGTGAAGGATCCATTTGCCAGCTGCCATGGCAGCCAGGTATTTCTCATTCCTCAGAGGATAACCCACAATGATGTGAGTACAGCTGGGGTCGAAACACTGCTTTTCTAGTAAAACGCCACCTGCGTGCACACACATATTTAGCATTAGTGTGTTAATAAGAAAACAAATTACAAAAGATGTTTTAATTTGTGTATTGAGCATGTATAAAATAAGCAGCCGTTTGGAACTTGTCATGAATGTGTGCTGGTATAAAATGCAAATCAGAAACAAAATTTCTGAAATTTAAATGACAAGCTACTTATGTCTGACTAGAGAAATTAAGAGTGCACTTCAGTCCCTGAGATGTATTGTAAGCATGCATAGGTGTACATAAAGGTGCCTTTGTGTACGCATATTCTTCAGCCTCTCCTGATAATGTGTCTGCTGATAAAGCATATCAAATTTTTACTTAAAATTCAGTTTCAATTCTGGAATCAAACAGGAATTGGCAGTCCCTATATACAGTGGCTTCCGAAAGTATTCAGACCGCCTTAATTTTTTTCCTTAATCGTTACAAGCTACAAGCATTTTTTCATTAATTAGTCTACACTCAGTACCCCATAATGACAAAGTGTAAACAGAATTTAAGACATTTTTGTAAATTTATTTGTAAAAATTTATTATTAATTTATTTATTTAAAGGGAAAAAAAAAAAAAAAAATGAAATGTCAGATTTGCATAAGTAGAGGTGCATAGAACCTGTAAGAGGCGAAAAGAACCCGACAGTCACTCTGACTGAGCTCCAAAGACCCTGTGTGGAGATGAGACTAAGTTCCAGAAGGACAACCATCACTGCAGCCCTCCACCAATCTAGGCTTTATGGCCGAGTGGCTAGATGGAAGACTCTCCTCAGTGCAAAACACATGAAAGCCTGCTTGGAGTTTGCAAAAAAGCAGCTGGAGGACTCTCAGACTGTGAGGAAGATAATTCTCTGGTCTGGTCCAAGATAAAACTGTTTGGCCTCAATTCTAATCTGAACGTTATATCTTGAGGAAACCAGGTACTGCTCATCATCTGCACAACACCATCCCAACAGTAAAGCATATACATGTGTGAAGGTGTTTTTCAGCAGCAGGGATTGAGAGACTGGTCAAGGCTGAGGAAAAGCTAAATGGAGCAAAGTACAGAGATATCAGAGATATCCTCAGAGATATCCTCAATGAAAACCTGTACCACAGCGCTCAGGACTTCAGACTGGTCCAAAGGTTCACCTTCCAACATGACAATGATCCTAAGCACACAGCGAAGACAATACAGGAGTGGCTTAGGGACAACTCTGTGAATGTCTTACGGTGGCCAAACCAGAGCCCTGACTTTAACCCTATTGAACATCTCGGGAGAGACCTGAAAATGGCTGTCCATCGATGATCCCCATCCAACCTGACTGAGCTTGAGAGGATTTGCGAAGAAGAACGGCAAAAAATCCCCCCAATCCAGGTGTGCAAAGCTTGAGTCTTGAGGCTGTAATTGCTGCCAATGGTGCTTCAACTAAGTACTGAGTAAAGGGTCTGAATATGTATGTGAATGTGATATTTCTTTTTATTCAGAAAGATTTTTTTATTCGGAAAATTTACAAAAATGTCTAAAATTCAGATTCTACTTTGTCATCATGGGGAACTGAGTGCAGATTAATGAGAAAAAACTAATGTAAACAATTATAGCATCAGGTTGCTACATAACAAAATTAGAAAAAAATGAAGGGGTCTGAATGCTTTCTGGAGCCACTGTATACACAGTGGATACAAAAAGTCTACCCACCCGTTAGATAAAATTGCAAGTTTTTTGTGATGTAAAAAATTAAACGCAAGATTGTGGCAATGCTCGGAATCAACCAATCACATTCAACAACATTTAGCTTGTGTTAAATACTAGCAGTATATGCCTGCCAACAGTTAATGTGACAGATTAAACCCAAATAAAGTACAGCTGCTCCTACAGGATTTTGACATCTTCATGGTAACATCCAACTGAAAAAAGCCATGGACCTGAAAGAGCTTACAAAGGCATTACGGACCTCGCTGTTGAGAAATATCAAATCAGGAGAGGGTTTCAAAAAAAATTTAAAAGGCAATGAATATACCATGTAACAATGTTAAGACAATAATCAGCAAGTGGGGAAAATATGGCACGACAGGGACGTTACTAAGAACACGATGTAACTCTAGAATTGATGAGAAGACCATTAGAAAACTGGTCAAGAAGCCAACCAAGAGGCCTACAGCACAATAAAATAATTACAGCAATTGGCCAGTACTGGTTGTTCCCTACATGCGACAACGCTGCCAAATTATTCATATGTCTGGTCTGTGGGATAGGCTGTTTTATGAGTGAAGCATGGCAAAGCACTTCTAAGTCTAGTTGTGCCAAACTGACTGACTCCTACCAAAAAGACTGAATGCCAAAATAATAATAAAATCTGAAGATGCTTCACCTGAGTATTAGTTTAGAGGTGTACACATTAACACAACCAGGTTATTCCATGTTTTTTGCCCCCAACGTTTTGTTTTTGCAATTTCACAATACAGGTAGAAAAGGTTCTGACATGATTTGACTTGGATAAATAAATTTTGTTTATCTTACAAAAGCCTGCCTTTTATCATTTACAGCATTTTGCAGACGGGGGTGTCTAGACATTTTATATCCACTGTACAGTATATATACATCTACCATGTCAAAATAAACACAATGCTCTTGAAACTCATTTGATGTACTTTAAACTGTACATATACCAGTATACAAATATACTGGCATAATATACGTCTATACAGTATACCAGTATACCTATACATACTATAGTGCACTGAATTTTGGTCCAGTATACTAACCCAGCTCCTCTATGAGATGACTGTAATCAATCCGCTCCTGAGGGTTAAGTGAAGACAGCTGAAAGCGTGGAGGCTCCTTCTTCACCACCTTCTTCTCCACCTCCTCCTCATCCTCAAGCTGAAGAAAAAGGAAATCAGTGTCAAAAATCAGAGCACAAAACAATCCAGAAGTCTGAATTATTCTCATTCACACAACAGCCCCTGGTTTCAGTGGTTACCATAGTGTTAACTACATCAGCAGCAGCAGACATGGCAAATTATGGCAAAAAATTACTTTTGGCTTAAAAATATGGAAGCTCGTATTTTTTTTTGTTTTTTTTTTTTAAGGTGAAAATTAAGACAGCATGCCAATCACCTTTAACAAGAATCTCCCGCTCATTGTGAGCTAGCTACTGAGCTTGAGAATTTGCTACAAAGTGAGCATGGCTTCTGTGGGATCTATTTCCACTAGTAGAGCAAAAATAACCAAAACATTTGAACATATTATGTCTCTGAGTTGTATAAAGGCAATATCACACTCACAATTGTGGGGTTATACTGAATATAGAACTTTCATACGATCTAGGTGTCAAACTAGACTGAAACCTTTTACACCGAGACGGTGTGTCACTAACTGTGTACCTGTAGCTCAGCTATCACTGAATCTTTGGAGATGAGCGAAGGATTACTAGGCGCCTCGGGCATTTTGGGAGCCTGAGGCTCAGTGTTATGCTGTGGTGGCGTCACCGTCCGTTTCATGTGCTCCTCTATTACATCACAGGCAGCTGCGGGTGGAGAAAGTTCACAATAATACAGCCATATTTGTTGAATTGTTAAAGAACTTATAATATGTGCAACCTTATCACAGAAAGCCTGATCGTGCAACTTGCAGAAGTTTGGAATTTTACTGAAAAGAACCTCCAACAGATTAAATACTCATTAATAAGTGAGATCTAGGATCCATAGACAAAAACAACCACACTAGTTCTCATGCACACGTGCACACCCACTCTCCCTCACCCATCTCCACCAGTTCAGAGTCGGTCATGGTGTCTCGGGTGTTTTGATCAGTGTGTGGTGGAGGCAAGATGGGGAGAGGTTCTGAATGTTGAGAAGGGCTTCCCGGCCACTGTAGGTTATCAGCCAGCTTCGCCCGCTCCTCTCTTGCCGTGGGGTCGTCCCAGACTATCTGCTCACTCTGAGACGCTTCTGTGTTCACATCCATTGCAGCCTGACGAGACATGCTAAACACACACGTGCACATAGAAATCAACAATAAAACTAATGAACCTTTACACCCTCTCAAACAAATAATTTCTCAAACATCAAATTTGGTTATAAACCCCACCATTTATAGCAACATTAGAAGATAAATATATAGGCTCCTCACTATTAAAGACCAGTCACTAAGATTGTTCCATAAAGAATAACCCAAGGTCGCATAAAGTGACTAAAACAAAAGTTTTGCTTTCAAACAGTGTATGAGAAGCAAAAAAAAAGTAGAGTAGGAAGCTAAGCGCTCAGTTATAGAGGAGATTTCATCTCTGGGAAAATAAATATTTAGGAAGACTGTCTGCTTGGAATCTATACAGTGACTCTCATGTGCCCTCATCATACATAGTACAAGATATACATAATCTGATGAGAAAATATACATCAACTTATTGACATAAAATCCTAACTTTATACTTTACCAGAACCTCCCTAATAGTTCCAGGACATTTTATCGAGTTTCTCATCTAGGCTACAAATTTCCAGACTCTGGTAAGAACCCACCAGTTGAATTCTGGTCATTTATTAGAAACTTAAAATATACATTGTCTTTAATTATATTCTGTCATCAAGGAAATAAAAAAAAAATCTGGAGTAAAGTTACTGGACTAGCAGTGATCATGATGAACCCCTTCTTGTCAATATCATTATAATAAAGCACTCCTGTAAGTTCCACTGTCCACTCTGTGAGAACATCAATACAGTCCGGTATGATTTCTACACAATTGTAACCTTATACTGAGCTTTAAAGCAATGGAGGGCATTGTTAATAATTGTTGTGGCAGAATTACTTGTACTCTCCATCAAAATGCAGTGCTGTGTTTTGCAGCGCTAGGTGGGTTTGAGGTTACCGTAAGGCCTCCAGTGTCCTGCTGCGTCTACCCATTCGACCCAGAATCTCTGGAGTGTGCGGGGAGTCTAGACCTCCTGAACCGACTCGCCCCAATCTAGATGAGGCGCGTCGGCCACTGGTCAGCTTTGTGGCAGACATAATCTCCTGTAGCTGCTTCTGCAAGTTCTCTCTCATCTCCAGAGTCTCTGTCAGGTCTGAGAGAGTGATGTGAACATGAGGGAACATAAAAGAAGTGGCAATGTTTTTTTTTTTTTTTTTAAAAAAAAGGTAAATGAGTTCAAAGAAAAGGAATGAAAAATTCTAAGCAATTTCCTTCTTTCAAGATAAAAGGGTATACAAGTACCTTTCCTTTCACTGCTGGTCGGCTGCTGCTGCTTCTCTCTCTCCGCTGGTCCTCTCTGAGGAGTAGAAATATCTGCTGTGATGTCCACAGCCCCCATCTTCAGAGGATAAAAGAAACACTACTGTTATAAATCTTTCTTAATTGCTAACCTTGCCTAACACGATACACATTTTCTTTTTATCTCAAAGAGAATGCAAGGAGAGGCAGGGTATCATACCAGTGTATCATCATCTTCATTAAGAGCTCGGAGCTTGGAACGACGCGTTGACGGGGGAGGAGATTTCTGGGTACTGTCTGTCACCTGGCTCAGCATCAGACTCATTTTGGGGTTGAACGTGAAAGGATAGAGTGACTCAGGCACTCGTTTCTGCTCCTCTGCACACTTAAGAGACATATATATATACATGTACAGGAGGTGTAAGTGAATAGTGAAAGCAGTCTCATGGGAAATCACACATGACATGTCTCTGGACAAAAAGAGGAAACTTTATACATCATAAACAGTACACAGGGCATAACACTTGTGTGTGTGTGAGAGTGTGTATATGTATACACACCGCCTGCAGCCAGTGCTGGGACACTATGTGCAGGCCTCTTTCCTTCACTGCCCTGTACTCTTTGGTGTTGTCTCCCACCTTGCCCTGGTAGATATAGTGGGTGACCGAATCATCACAAGACCACCTACAATACATATATTACAGGTTTGATAATCACAGATCAGAAACCAAAAAGCACAAAAATATCAAAAATATTGCCACTAAGGTAATTAATTAAATTTTATATTACATATTTTAACTGGGTTGTGAAAAGGCACCAGTACAATAAACGGCAGTATATTCATCTCTCCCTGTTGGAGATATTCTAAAACATTTCATAGGTACCTGAAGTCTGCTCCTAGGGATGCAGCCATTGCATTTAGCTCACTCTGTTTTTTACTGAGTTTCTTACTCACACAAACCACCACTCCGGCAAGAGGAGCTGAAGTCTTTTCCTCTACCTACAAAACACACAGACGCACAAACACAAGCCTTACTGACATTTCTTTTTGTATGACTGAATAAATGAAAAGGTTAATAACTGAAAAGGTTCAAGGGTTTTTGGGGGAATTTTCCTAACAAAGCTGATCGAACTGTCCTGAGTATAGATGCATTAACAAATGCAAGCAGAAGATGATGGGACTGGAACGTGATGTATACCTGTTCATGTGTTCTAGGTTCTGGCTCTTTGCCCAGTTGAGGACTTGCAGTCATCGCAGCAAGGCTCATGACATGACTGCGGTTGCTATTGGCCACAGCTGCTTTTAAATTCCTTTCGATCACCTCACTTAAGGGAGTCTCTGCCCTCTCACCTTCCTGAGGCTTATTCCCAGGTGTTTTTAAATGATCAAACACATCCTGTAACACACAGGAAAGAAAAGCTCTTCAGCTCATGCAAAATAAATAAAAAAATAAAATAAAAATAAAGCAAAAATAAAGCACTGCTGCATCGGTCTCTTTAGGTAGATACGAAGAAAGGGCCAATTTTTATTGCACAGCCATCAGCAGGTAGTTGAACATTGTAGGTAATGTAATAAACCATTAGCCAAAGTGAAAACAGACCACCATTTTTAAGAAAGAAGCTGAAACGAACAAAGTCAACAATTTCATCATAAAATTAATTTTATTAAAGATCAAATGATACAGTGGAACCTCGGGTCACAACCGTGATCCGTTCCAGAACTCGATTTGGTCGTGACCCGAACGTAATTTCCCCATAGGACTGCATGTAAATACCGTACAAACTATATGTTTGTATAATTTAAAAAATTTTTTTTTAAAGATTTTTAAGCACAAAAATAGTTAATTATACCATAGAATGCACAATGTAATAGTAAATAAATGTAAAAACATTGAATAACACTGAGAGAACCTTGAACAACAGAGAAGACTAACACTGCAAAACACTGCTTAAAAATCGCTCGCTGTAAACTCTTTTTTAATCTAGAGTGTTAAGCACAGGGAAAAAAATTAACGTTTGAAAAATCCTTAATTTATACAGAAAACAACCCTAAACAACCAAGAAAACTAAACTTGCATGAGTCGAGTTCTGGTGTGAAGGCATTGAGGAGGAAGCTGGGTTTAGAGGAGCTTACAGTTTTGAGGGAGAGTCCGGCTCTGTGACGGAGGGATGTTAAAGTGTTTCCTCTCTTGTTATTTCTTCTATTTCAAAGGCTTCTGGTGTTTTTAGCCATTTAGATGATGGACCAGACTTCATGAAATAGCTGAATAATGTGACTTGCCTTTCCCGGACTTGCCTTCTTCGCCACCCGAGCGTGTGGTCGTGAACCGATGCGAAATTTTGGCCAACTTTTTGGTCGTAACCCGATCTGTACGTGATCAGATGCGTAACCCAAGGTTCCACTGTACTTAAAAAGATTAATATGCAATTATCCATTACAATATGGATTGTCCATTGACTTTAACAGAGTGACTGAGGAAGAATCAAAGCATTCCCTAACAGAACTGTCTCATCAGAATTGTTGGTAATTACTGACCTTAATGTTAAAGGAGGGTCCAAACAGCCTGTCTCTACTGAGGAAGCGAGATGGCGTGTCAAGCTGTAGCTCTTTCTGCAGGTTCCCTCTGTTTTCTTCTTGAGCTGGGGTCGTGACATCTGTCTCTCTCTCCTCACCTTTCTTCATTTTGCGGAGGACGGAGTGGACAGTGCGACTCTGCAGACGGTCCATGTCCAACGGTGTCACAGAGGCACTGCTCTGTGGACCCAGGAGAGGAATCTCTGGAGAGATATGCACAGGCACAGGAGGGCCTGCAGCTTTCTGAGACGCTCCAATGAAACTATTCTCGTTGTGCTCTGGACAAAAAAAAAAAAAGCAAACAAAAAACAGGAAATATAAAACCATGAAATATAAAACCCTTTAAAATAACCAAAGAATCATGAGTACTTTAGAATAATTCACTTAACATGGTTAATACAACTACCTTGCTTTGTATATAACCTTAAGTTAACATTTAGTCATTACTGACTGCTACTTTCTGAATCTTTGTTTTGTCTGAACAGTTGTCTTATTTTAAAACCTAGATCTGAGTTTTGCCTTCTGACCAGGAGATGGTGGCAGATCCACTAAATAGCGCGTCTCCTCGGCACGTTTCCCCGTTCTGGCAGACTCTAGGATCCAGCGTATTGTAACAGCAGGCAGCCCCCACTTCTTTGCTGCCTGGTATTTAGGGCCCTCAGGAGTCTGCAAGACAAGGTGAGTGCTAGCCAGCATGCCTTTCTTCTGATTAGCAGCACGCACAAAATAGTCCTGGACACTGCAGAAAGAAAGAGGGAGTACAAGACAAGCTATAGAGCAGTATAAACACAATATGAAGAACACAAAAAAAATGCAAAATATGCTAGGATTGAAATAACTGGAATAAGAATGTAATAATAACTGGAAAACAAACGTTTTGCGCCCTTAAGTTAGACAAATTAAGACGGGGCACGCTATTGAAAAATAATGTGATGTAGCCTGATGCAAAATGGAGTCACTTTTAATCCTCCTATACAACAGCAAATGTCCAGAAATTATTAATGAACTGCATCAATGTTTAACTATTTAAATAAGACAATAAAACACACAAAAAACAATTTAAAGTCGTGAAGATGGCAGAAAACCTGCAGACTGTAGCAAAATGCTGACACTGGTGACTCCTTCCATGAATGGTAAACACCTTAGAAAAGGCTTCATTGTATAAACTACGTTTTACTTTATTTTCAGAACTTTTTTTAAAATACGTTTAAAATATGCTTATTACTAGGCTTAGCTATCCCTGTGAATGAGCTGCTACTAAAAGAATGATAACAGCACAGTAATATAAGACTGCAATTACAGTAACCCCTCGTTTATCGCGGTTAATCCATTCCAGACTCTACCGCGATAAGTGCATTTCCGCGAAGTAGTATTTCCGCGTAGTTAGAGCATAGAAAACCTGTTTACGACCTTCTAAATACAGTTTTTTTTAACATTATTAGAGCCCTCTAGACATGCAATGACACCCAATTTTTTTGGAAAAAAATTAAAAAATAAAAATAATTGACTCAAGACAACCGAGCGCAACTCGCAATTTCACTGTCTCGATCAACTTTTTAATGAATATATTGTATTTGAAAAAACCGCGATAGAGTGAAGCCACGAAATTTGAACCGCGAAGTGGCGAGGGTCGACTGTACAACGGTCACTTCTATCAAAGCTGCTGTTATAGGGAATAAACCAATACAATCCGACCAGCCAGACACAAGAATTGATAAGCACTGCGGTACAAACAAAAATAATTTACACTTACTACATATTATATTTTAATGGCTATGGCTGAATTAGGGCTTCAGTAGGTGTGTGTCTTGTCTGTAAGTCTGTATTTGCAGGTGTCATGGCTTCAGATATTCCCCTGTGTGCGTCTCCTCACCTTGCTCCCAGATGTTTCGTGAGCTGAACGAGTGACTCTCTCTCTGCTCCGGTAAACTGGCTAACTGACAGCACGCAGTCTCTGAGAGGAGAGCAGCCCTCCTTCACCACAACTGGTGTGAACAATGGATGAGATAACACTGGCAGAATACACTGCTGATCCACACACACAGCCTAAAAATGTAGAAAATACACATTACAGTACAAAATATCTAGCAAACACAATGATGAGCTTAACATGAACACAACATAAACCAAATGTACAGTCCACTTCACTTTTAAGATGCTATACACTGAAGACATTTGGGATTGAGATCAAAATTTGAATGAAACAACAGAACAGAATTTCTGCTTTCATTCCTGATATCTATATCTAGATGTGTTAAACACAATGATCACACAATGTTTAGGTGAACAAACCTATTGCAACAGATAGTCCTGATGTAAATAACACTTAATATTTTGTTGCATATGCCTTACTTGCAATAACTGCATCAACCTGGCAATCACCAAATTGCTGCATCTTCTGTGATGCTTTTTCTGGCTTGCACCGCAGATTCTTTCAGTTGTTTTTTTGTTTTAGGAGGTTTCTCTTTTAGGGGCTTTTCCCTCCAAGAGGTTAAATGCATGGTCTGGTGATTGACTATGAAAGTCTAAAACCTTCCACTGTCCCCCCCTCAGTGAAGTCCTTTGTAGTTCTGACAGTAAGTTCTGGGTCATTGTCTAGCTGTGTGATGAAATTCCACCCAGTTATATTGAATGCATTTCTCTGAAAATTGGCAGATAAAAAAGTTTCCCTAGGCCTCTGAATTCATTCTGCTCCTAACACCAAGATACATTATCAATAAAGATTAGTGAGCCCATTCCAGAAGCAGCCAATGAAGTTCACACCATGATGCTACCTCCACCTTGCTTGACCGAGCTTATATTTTTATATAATGAGCAGATTCTTTCATTCTCTATAACTCTGACCTTTTCATCACTTAGGTAGAGGTTAATCTTGATTCCAGAACTACACCTTCACCCCTGCCCTGTGGATTTTGTTGGCGATGCCACTGACTGCTGTTCTGGGGGTTTTCTACACAGCTGTAGAGGTTTTCCTCCAACTTGTTTCATATCTAGTTGATAGAATACAAGTGGTTTCTTTCTTTGTCAAGACATTCCAAATTGTTGTACTGGCTGTGTTTAATGGTTGTGCAATGGCTCTGATTGAGCTCTTTTGCTTGCGTCTCTCCCATATACAGCTTTCTTGTCTTCATGTTGGTTCATCCTTTGTTTCAACAAATACAGTTACCACATATAAAACCAGGGTTCAACCAAGAGCAATCTAATAGGGCATACCTGGGCAACAAGAAACACCTGTAAAACAACAGGCTGTTAACTTGAAAAATGGGTGCACTCATTTAGATTTAACTATCAGGAAATGAAAGCAGAAATTCTGATCCATAAAATCATTTACTTTTTTTTAATCTTTTTATCTTGATGACTTCAGTGTATAGCAAAAGTACTGACCTTGCCATTCCAATACTTTTGGAGAGGGCTGTGTATGCAGCTAATACATCAATATTAATAAGAAATTCTGGAAAGAAGCATTTCATATAAATACAGAAATGTTGGGCATTTTTATTTATCTTACTAGAATATATAGTGCCACTGATAGTCCCGTTTACAAAAGTTAGCTGCCGTGTATAATGCAAATAAAAACAAAATGCAGGGATTTCCAAATCATGTAAACCTGTATATAATACAAAACAAAATAAAGACAACATATCAAATGTTGAAACTGAGAAAATGTCTTGCTTTATGAAAAATATATATGCTTGTTTTTAATCTGATGCCAGCAACACATTTCAAAAAAGGTGGACAGGGGCAACCAAAGACAAAAGTTGTGTTATAAACATCATCCAGAAAGGCCACCGTTGTCTCAGGGCCCATGCTCATTTAAGATGGACTAAGGCAAAGTGAAAAATGTTTTATGGTCTGACGAGTCAAAATGTGAAGTTATTTTTGAAAATCACGGACACGGTCTCCCCTGCACTAAAGACGAAGGGAGCATCCGGCTTGTTTTCAGCACACAGTTAAAAAGCCAGTATTTGAAGGGGTGTATTACTGCACATGGCATGGGTAGCTTGCACGTCTTGGAAGGCACAATTAATACCGAACGATATATACAGGTTATGGTGCAACATGTGCTGCCATCAAAACAACGTCTTTTTCAGGGAAGGCCTTGCTTATT
>JAOVYU010000032.1:7989173-8000772 GCA_025674565.1 Synodontis membranacea | reverse complement strand
GATTTGAAAAGATCGGATATCTGTGTCCGAGCAGCCCTGAAATGATCAGAACTGTGTCCCATTAAGGCAAAAAATCTAATTTGATTCACTTCACGGTCTGGTAATGGGAACGTAGCCATAGCAATATATTTTGCCATGTTTGCTATGTAAATGATTTGCCTCAGTGCTGACTCGGTGCTTAAAGAACACTTTAGTCAGCAAGAATCAGTAAGCTTTTTAAAAATCTTTAATTATGAAAATTGTCTTTTTTTTATCATGGTAATCAGGGCTGGGGCGTACACTTTGAAGTATGCGTTCCCTCTGTGTTGGAGCCTCAAAAGCAAAGACATTGACCCTCCTCTTAAGCTTCCAGTGCCCTTTACAAACACGGTGAAAGAGCAGCAGAGTAGTGAGCCAGCACCCCGCACTCTTCCGCTAATGCCTTTCATCACTGAAGCGTGGATTTGTGAGGCAAATTAGCTCACGGAATTGTACTCCGCTCCGTTTTATGGTAGTCACGTTCAATTTGCAGCATTAATTGTTTCATGGTGTTAAAACTGCTCGGCTAGGAGGCTGAAGGCTTGCACGTGTGAATTGTTTGAAACCTGGAACTGGGTTTTCTACACTACTCGCTGTTGAGGATGAGAGCATTCAGTGTTCAGCGATGCTAAGCAGTTTTGTGAATGATTAGGATGATGTGGAGGCTTGAGAAAACCAGTCAGATGTTGCCGCTAAAATCTAAAAATGACTGGGCATGGAACGATTCCAGTTGAGGAAATGAACCGCTATGATTATCAGACTGAGTAATGTCGTAGTTTTTCCTGGTTATAATTGTGTTGTTTAGACAGCAGAGGGTGCCGTAATATACAATCGAGAGATTGCATGTGATGTCACCATAGGCGGAAGTAACACGTCGCAAAAAAACCTGGGAACGCAAAAATGGATATAAAATGGGAATGAGCTGTAGTGGGTTTGACTATACAGGTAGTTTTGGAGCTATTATTTTTCAGACTAGCATAAGCAAGAGAAAAGGGAAGCAAGTGGAAGTAGTTGCTTTATGTTTAAGCCTGACTGCAGGCTTCACAAATGTTCATAAACGGTTACTAAGAAAAGGCCTATTTGTTATTAACTTTTTTAGAAGGAATATTTTAGTTAATAGGCTGTTATGTTTTACTCCAACCATTTCAAGTGTTTGTAAATAATTATTGTTGATTATTAAGAAAATGAAAAAATATATAATTTTTATGTAACAAAAGGAATATTTAAGTTGAAAAAATGAATAAAATCTAAATTTTTTGGTTATAATTTTTTTAAATGTTTTTTTTTTCTTTTGCCCCCCCCCAAAATATCATGGGACAATTGAATATTGTGAACCCAGTAGCATGAATCAGATCATACACTGGGCGAATCGTTGTATGCCTAAAATGATGCAATGGCAATTGCATCATTTTTGTTATTCAGGCATAAAAGCAGACTGCCTAAAGATGTCTCAAACAACTGCTAGGAAAGGGTGATTTCCTCAAACCATGGAAGTCACGTTGTTGGATAGTCACAATGTCATAAGGAAGCAGACATGAGCCTAATAATCCCTTCAGTCTGGAATCAGATGCCGCTGTCAAAATGTCCACGGTGCTCCTGTGCTGCCGCGATGTCAGCATCAAAACAGAGAAGAGCTTGTACATGCGTTTACACAAGTTTTAAAATGTTTAACGGATAAATTATTTCTAAAAAGAGATTTGGCCGACAAAACTGAATTCATTAGCAGTTATTTGCCCTCCTACGTATGTAAGCATGAACAGAGATGAGTCAAGTGAAGAGACAATGATGGGCTCATGGTTAAATGATGCTAGTGATGAGACGGGCTTTTGTAAGCTTCTAACTTTTGAAAATTTAAAAATTCTTCCGTCTGCCAGGAGCCATACAACTCATCACGTTGCCATTTCACTGATATTTGTTGTGGAGACACCGGTAAGCTGAAACCACACTTGCATTCAAAAATGGAAAAGAAAAGATTTAGTCCTGTATTTCCTGAGGTTAGCTAAAATATCTCGTACAAAAGTAATACGTGATGTATTTTACCGTAGCGGATTTTGCATTTTGGCTGCAACCATCTCATCAGAAACGAAAAAATTTAAGACATACAAGTGACAAACTGAAAGCGAAGTGTCACTCGATGGTGTGAACGCAGGCACAGACCCAAGCAAGACTCCTTTTAGTATCTTCCCCAGCAAAGCACTGCAGTGCAGATTGTTTTAAGTGCAGCGGCACAGTGAATACGTGACTCACTGCAGTGCTATTCTAGCAGGGGCATGGAAGAGGATCACGCCCCTGCCTCCATCCAGGAGTTTCCATTTATCTGAGGAAGAGGCCCAAGGGCTCGTCTCATCACGTCCCCTCACTGTGGCTCAATTAAAGTTTAATAGTTCAAGAGTACGCTGGAGCAACTACTCAGGAGGGAGAAGCGATGTTCTGGTGATTTATACAGGAGAGCCTCGAGCTGCAAAGATGAATGCTTTGTCTTTTGTGCAGTTTTCAGAAACAAGTTGCCTTTTTATAACTGTTACTTCATTTATCGTGAGTGAAGGTGTACTGAGGGTTAAGCCATTAAAATAAGGAATGTGTTTATAGAGCGTGAAATTTGTCCTGTATCTTTTTATATTGAGGGCCAGAAGTTAGGAGGGTCATGTTTCTCTTTATTATTTCTTATTTATTTTTTTTTCTTTTCAGCTGAAATGTGTCTAAGGGGAATCATTGACATTAGCAAATTTAATTTGACTTTTTTTCTTCATGTCCTGTGAAAAATGCTGGCAAAATATTCTTTAGTAGTGCTTTCATATTGGCTATATATTATAAATGAATTCTAACTACATTCTAATAGTGGCAACATTTTATAGGATATTGAGAGACACCATTTATAATGCAATGTTTAGGCTTATCATATATACATACACCAGTCAGGCGTAACATTGTGACCACTGACAGGTGAAGTGAATAGCACTGATTATCTCTTCATCATGGCACCTGTTAGTGGATGAGATATATTTGGCATCTAGTGAACATGTTGTCCTGAAAGTTGATGTGTTGGAAGTAGGAAAAATGGGGAAGCGTAAGGATTTGAGAGAGTTTGACAAGGACCAGATTGTGATGGCTAGACGACTGGGTCAGAGCATCTCCAAAACTGCAACTCTTGTGGGGTGTTTCTGGTCTGCAGTGGCCAGTATCTATCAAAAGTGGTCCAAGGAAGGAACAGTGGTGAACCAGCGACAGGGTCATGGGCGGTCAAGGCTCATTGATGCACGTGTGGAGCGAAGGCTGGCCCGTGTGGTCCGATCCAACAGACGAGCTACTGTAGCTCAAATTGCTGAAGAAGTTAATGCTGGTTCTGATAAAGGTGTCAGAATGCACAGTGTATCGCAGTTTGTTGTGTGTGGGGCTGCATAGCTGCAGGCCAGTCATGATGCCCATGCTGACCCCTGTCCACTGCCAAAAGCACCAACAATGAGCACATGAGCATCAGAGCTGGACCAGAGAGCAATAGAAGAAGGTGGCCTGGTCTGATGAATCACATTTTCTTCTACATCATGTGGATGGCCGGGTGCATGTGCATCGCTTTCCAGGAGAACACATGGCACTAGGATGCTCTGTGGGAAGAAGACAAGCCGGCAGAGGCAGTTTGATGCTTTGGGCAACGTTCTGCTGGGAAACCTTGGGTCCTGCCATCCATGTGGCTGTAAATTTGACACGTACCACCTATCTAAGAATTTCTGCAGACCATGTACACCCTTTCATGGAAATGGTGTTCCCTGATGGCTGTAGGCTTGTTCACCATAAAGCAAAAATGGTTCAGGAATGGTTTGAGGAGCACAACAACGAGTTTGAGGTGTAGGTTTGGCCTCCAAATTCCCAAGATCTCAATCCAGTCCAGCAATCTGTAGGATGTGCTGAACAACTCTGATCCAAGGAGGTCCCAACTCGCAACTTACAGGACTTAAGTGCCAGATACCACAGCGGGGGGGGTATTAGGCAGCTGGTCACAATGTTATGAGAGATCGGGTTGTGAACGATTTTTATTTATATATACACAAGATATGATCCTGTAATCAGACAGGACACCTATCTGTACTTTTTTCTGTTCTTTTTCACTAGGGTGGTACCCTGAAATGTGTATGTTTTGTATCTTTAGTATGTATCACATGTTCAAAAATGCTTGTAGCATACCTTTAATTAGCATTTAGATTAGTGGCTTGTAAAGCCCATTTATGAGTGATTCAATTCTTTTTAAAGGTTTCCTGCTAATATACACAGAACATTTCTGATTCCCCAGCGACAAGGAATAGTACAGCGTAATACCTTTATTTCTGAGAGTGTGCTGTGACCATTCTTTTTCTCGAATATCATCTCAGGTTAAGAAGGCCTTTTTTGCCTTGGTGGCTAATGGAGTTCGAGCTGCGCCGCTGTGGGAGACAAAGAAGCAGAGTTTTGTAGGTGAGTACTCCAATATTTGTCATGAGAGATTTCATACAGGTTTAAGAAGAATCACATGGGATTTGTATCCCTAATGCATCATGGGTATAAGTCAGGATGACCGGATGAGGACCTAAATTTACACTGTGAATTGTAAGCTGTTGTAAGATTTGAGAAAACCTTTAACCGCAATTAATGTACGACTCCTAATTATGTCAAGTCAGTTTTCTTCAGTTTTAGAAATTATTCAGAGCACCCTTTTTTTCCTGTTTTGAAGAATTCCCACACTTTGAACGATCAGGTTCAGGGCCTTTTGAGATAAAGTCTCATTTTCAGGATGAACATATACGGTACGATGCATTCCAGGCAAATAGCATCTACTTTTAAAATAGTTATTTACATAATAGCTAGTATACTAATTGGCCAAAAGTATGTGGACACCTTACCATTGATCATCCTTTCCCAAAATTCTGGGCATTAATATGGATCTCGTCTCCCTTTTTGCTGCCATCACAACCTCCACTATTCAGGGAAGGCTTTTCTACTAGATTTTGGAGTGTCGCTTTGGGGACTTGTGCCCATTCACCTGCAAGAGCACCAGAGATCGGGCACTAATGTTGAGCGAGGAAGCCTGGCATGAATTTGACATTCCAGTTCATGCAGAGGTGTTCAGTAGGGTTGAGGTCAGGGTGCAGGCCACTTGAGTTCTTCGACACTAAACTTGGCAAATCATGTCTTTATGGAGCTCGCTTTGCGCACAGTCATGCTTTCTTCCAGCGAAGGTAAATTGTAACATACAGCATCCTGTAAAATTTGTGTGCACTTCGTGGGCGTTTAAAGAAAGCCCACACATGGGTGCGACGGGTAGGTGGCTATACATACTTTTGTCCATGTTATTGTCTTGAGCGTTAGCTCCGTGTTCTCCATTCCTGGGCTGTTAATTCATTCATTGGTTACTGTATTTTTGAGCAATGAATGAACAAGCTTTACAAATATATTTTCAGCTCCACATGCCTCTCAGCGAACATTTTTTTTTTTCCCCCCCGTTTTTGATTTGTTTAATTATGTGCACTGTAACATAAACCGATTCAATAGCTCAACAAACTAAAAAGAATCAGTTTTGCTCGGATTCAGAACATGCAGATGTTTTTCTTTTTAGGTCCCTCTTTTGATTTGGAGATTCTAATCAGAAATAGTTGGCACACCCTTAGTCTAACCATGCTTGTCCCCTTGCTGAGATTTTTGTCCTAGATATAACAACACACTTACAGGCTATGCTGTGAACCAGTACCAGAATGCTCCAGGCATAATTCCAAGCAGCTTTTTAAAGAGGATTTGTGCGTAAATGTTCGGGAACCTGCACTTCTAGGAATATGCCGGATTGAACTCATTCTTTGTGCTCCAAAGCTCAGAAAAGTAGCCTTAGGCCTAACAAATACATAACATACTTTAATGAAACCATAGAGTGCAGCAAAATCTTCTCCTTTTTTTTTTGCTGACCTTTTTATTCCTAAGAAAATGGACTCCAGGCTTTATTTGACATGCAGCAGCCTGTGCCGTATCCAAGTTCAAAGCTCGTACTGTCCTTGTGAGGAAGCTGTGTGAGGGCTTCTGGGAGAATGGTAATGCCTCACTACTTGGAAGTTACTCATGGATGATAAGAGCAGCATGTTTGTATCTCCCTCCCCAGCAACATGCAGTGTACTCAACAAACCTGCCAACCCACGCTTAAACAAGAATAGTGTCTACATCCCTGTTTGATAATTCTATAGTGCAAATGAAGCACTACAAACTGACTTGACTTGGCAGATTAAGCTGACCATCAGCTGTCAGATGCTGTTGGGATTCAGCAGCTGAATGCTAGAGCTTGTATCTCAGAAATAGAAAGCTTTTATGTCACATGTCACAAGTGAAAAATATTATCATCACATGATTTGTCCATTGCTGTTGCCACATTTGGGACATTTTGTCTTTACTGCATAACCTGAACATAATTAGAGGTGAAAGATGAAAAATACTCCTCTTACTTCAGAAGGAAATAAACCGTTCTTGAGCAAAGTCAATAAAATGGACTGTTATTATGATGTACCTTCCCCTGAACTGATACAGTAATAGCTTTTTTTTTTTTTTTTTGTCTGATATGCATTTATTTCACACACAACCCCTCTCCCTCTTCTATAAAGTGCCTTAAAGCATTCAAGAGCACAAAATCGTACTAGTTCTAGAATACTCTCATGGAATTTCATCAGGAGGAGGGAAACTCCCTCCAATCCCCAAGTCAATACAAACTCCTATTTGCAATGTTTGCTTTTGAAATCAATTTCTTAATGGCTTCATAATGTAACCAAGTAACTAACGAGGATCTGCTGCTCCTGCTTTGTTGAAGATGTTATTTATCCTCCCCGTCATAAAGGGGTATACATACAGGTGTGGATATTATGTAACGAGACTTACAGCATCATTCATTTTTAATGAAGTAAACCTAAATTTCAGTTACTTTCCCCTTCAGTATATTCCCCTTCTGCAACTCCACACTGCTGTATTCTGGTCTTCCACTGATCAAAGCAGTGCAGTAGGGCTTCTTCTTCTGTTAGTCGTCTCAGAAGCTTCATTGTTCATTTCTTCACTTCAAAATGAGTTCCTTACTTTATGTGGCATGGTACTAGATCAGGTGAACAGGGAGTGTGGTGAAATAATGGGATGCATTTCTGGGCCAAAATCTGCTTCGTCGTGTGTGCTGGTGTGTTTTCCTGATGAAGAAGGAAGCCATTTTCCGTCCGCTTTCTCCTGTCCCTTTCTCACAAGGTTTCAAGAAAGTGTTTTTAATAGTGTTGGTTCACTGTTGCTAAATTGGGAATCCAATTCTCTATAATTACACCCTTAATGTCAAAGAAAACAATTAACATGGCCTTGAACTTGCTTTGTAATGCTTTCTTCATCCAGCGACCCATGAGGTTTCCAGTGCATCGACTACCATTATGTAGGTCTCTCCAGAACTCTGCCTAACCAATTAGATAACCAAGTTATGGGAAAAGCTGAAAATTGGACTCATCAGTGAAGATGTCTTTACTCCTGTCCTCTACAGTTCAATCCTTATGATCTTTATCACACCTCAGACTGGCTCTTCTTTGCTTCTTGTTGATGAGCTTTTGTCTTCTTTGCTTGACTTCAACACCACCTGGAGGAGCCTGTTTCGAACAGTCCTTGCCATGCACTTAACCCCAGCTGCCATTTGCCATTGTTTTTGTAGGTACGGTATCTTGATGTCTGTCTTATGGTTGTTGAGTGACATTTGAAGGAGTTGACTATCATCAAAGTCAGCGGAGAGTCGTTTTCATCCTCTGCCAGTCCGTAACTTTGTTGTCCTTTGCGCAAACTGGAATTTCCAATATTATGCAATAACGGGAAAGATTATTCAGGACTGATAGAAGTTTTTCTTGCTGAAGTTTAAGGCATTAAAGGGGAGGTTTGAATATTTATTTCAGCGGTTTCTAATCACCGTAGTCACCGTAGTCAGTCAGCCAATACATGCAGTTGTGAGGTTGTTTATTTATTCTTCACCAGTGATTGTTTTGCAAAATAAATTATAATCAGATGTTTCTCTGAGTACGTTCATAGAGTTGTCAGTATGAATAAGAATTTCCTCAAAAAAAAATTTTTTTAGACAAAAAAGAGAAAAGGAACAAAAAAAAAAAAACTACTTTCGTCTTGGTTTGTAGTTACGGGACGCTGGAGGCCTGACAAACTTCTTCAGTGTTTGATTGGTTTCAAAAAAGGGACTTGCATCAGCAGAACACGCTCAAAGCTGATTTAGTTTTGATTACAACAGCTGGTTACGTAGCACAGTAAGAGCAACATGAGGTATGATGTAGTAGACTGTAGAAATGTCCTATCAAGAGCAGCGTTTGCATTGACAAACAGAGCATTGCGCATTATGGCTACAAGCGTTACAGAGATATTTGTGGAAATATCGGCCGCTTAGCGACTTGGAGCGTAGCAATACAGGCAGGAACACCCATCTGAGAAGTGTCCATGACACGGCAGATTGATTACATTCGTATGATTCAAAGGCAGTTAAAACAACTAGATGTTTTAGGCTCGAATGACATTTATTGAACACGCATGTTGGTCATTATGAGGAACATTTTTTCTCTGTTTCATATAACATAAGTTATATGGATTTTACAACTGAATGGAGTTGAATGGAAAGGGTTGTGTTATTTTAATTCATTTAAACAAAAGCTGGCCTAATAATCAATCTAGAGTCAAATGTGAAAAAGTTTATTCTTTACCCCTTTAATCCATCCTGCTTGTTCTCACAGTCACTTACTTAATTAACACTTACACAGTTACTTAATTCAGCTCCACCTCACAATAAATAAAGCACAGTTATAGTTCTTTATAATGCAGTAAAAAAAAAAAAAAAAGCCGTCAATCATGTAGATTTAGATTGGCTTTTTTTTTTTTTGCGCCGCTTCTGTTTATAATGCTGTAATGAGCACTTGGACTGTCCCAGCCTGAGGGATACCAGAGGCATGTGAGGCTAAAGTATTGAAAGTGAACACGTGTTTGTCTGTGATGACTTGTGGAGCAAGAGGACTTTTCAGTATAAAATGGAACTCCTGCGGGGTGGAGTTGGTTTGCAGAGCCAGGTGGAGACAGAGATTTATAATTAAGGGAGCTTTCCATTTATGCCAGGAAACAACACCGTTCAAGCATCCGTCAGTGAGGTTGTACCGTGGTTTGTAATGTTGGACTTTTCAAACTCTGACAGCTGAATCACGAAGGCGCAGCAGCACTACAGCATTTCTAGGACCTGAGGCTGTGTGATGCTCGAGAGTTTCCGCATCTGCTTTATGAACTGCCTTATGCTGGTCTTGAGATGAAATTTCTTCAGCCCTCTCTCTCTGTCTCTCTCTCTCTCACACACACACACACACACACACACACACACACACACACACACACACACACACACACACACTTCTTCCCTTCCTTCCTGTTGAGAATAGACAAAAATACTCTGTGCTTCATGTCAAAGCACCTGCGTGGCGCAGCTGAGAAGTGTTCAATCTGATTGCAGGTTCGAATCCTTTCCATGACTAGGAGATAAGAGATCAAAATCGTCCGTTGTCTCTCTATTACGCAATCTCTCCCGTCAGTCACAGCTACACTAGTCAGTCATGGGCATCTTTGAGCTGTGTGTATTTGATGAAGGCCAGATAGTGTTTTCCTGAGTGTGTGAAGCATGAACAGCAGAAGCGGAGGGTGGCGTAGTGTGTCTCGGAGGAAGCATATGTATGCCCCATCCTCGTCTGGTTTCTCGTTGTGCCATAGGAAAGAGGTAACTAGTAGACGGGAATTGCAAGACCAAACTGGGGAGAAAATGAAGCAGGGAGACGGACACCTTAATCGAAGATGGAAACGTGAGATATGTATAAGGCTCTGGTGTGCTTTCTCAGGCTCTGTTTTGGTTTGGGTTTTGGCCCGAAACCTGATTGTCTAGTCTAAAAAGTGAAAGCTAGCAGCTGCTTAGCTACTTGAGTGCAGTAAAACAGAGTAAGGGAAAAGAATGACTGCATGTTCATGTAGCATGTGTTTGTTAAAAGTCATTGAAGAGTGTGTTTAGTATGAGCTGTCTTCACCACATGTACAAGATATAGATGCTAATCAGACTTATTTTTAATACTACCTGATGGTTTTACAGTTCACTTAATTTTTTTATGTTTCCATGAGTGTTTCTGCAAACCTGCTTGTTTCTTGATTCAGAAAACATTAGCCAGGTTTCCATTGCAGTTTTGCACAAAATAGACAAAACACGATTGTGAATGCTGTGTGTTTCCATTTAGTGATGTTATGCGATTAAAGCTGGGGCTCTCCTCTTCTGATAGTTGCTCATCTGGCAATAAAAAAGCTCTTAGTGAGAGGAAAAAGGTAGCATTTCCATATGCTCTTCATGTCATGTGATTTTAAATGAGAAAAATGTGTTTCCATTTCAATCTTGAGAAATATTGCTTTACCAAATTGTCTTAAAATCCACCTTGTGTGCATAATTTTGTTTTTGTTGTTTGAAATTCCATGTTTTCATTACTAGCTTTTTATAGTTCAGTTTCAAATTGTGCATTAAGCAGGTTAATGGAAACATGTCTATTCCTTGAATGCTAATTAGACAGCTTGGTAAACATCATTCAGGTAGATTATGCTGCATTGAATTGTCACCTCGCTGTGATGTGCATCATGTTTAATCATTGCTACACGTCAGTTTTCAACTATAATTGGTTTTTATGAAAGTCATTCAAAGTCTTTTTTTTTTTTTTTTTTTTTCTGGTGTTGAACTTCCAGACAACTGTAAATAAAAAAAAAATAAAAAATGAACAGCTCAGACATGAAGTGTGCTTGTCCTAGGCTCGGATGCAGCTGATTTGTTCTTCCTTCTGCTTCTGTAATAGTTATGATATGTGCTGTTACATTCAGTACTAATGTATACAACTAGCAAAGAGAGATTGTTAGGACTGAAGAGTGTTTGTGTGATTGACACCTTCATAGTACTGCTAACACAGGGCAGTATTATTACTGATGTTCTGCTCTCCTGTGTACATTTGAGATGTCAGCGGTTTTATTTGCACACATTGCATCAGCATCTTTCTTCAGCAAGCACATACACACACACACACACACTCCTGAACAACGCACTGTTTGCCTAATTGATTCCCTGGCGAGAGACTGTAAACGGAAAGAGCTTACTACTCCAAGCTATGATCATCAGAATCTCATTCCTGCTTCCCTCCAGCTTACTATTTATAGACCGTGTCTGTGTGTGTATGGATCAGTCAGGAAGCACTTGAGGCTTCCCAACTTTCACAAGTTAATTGCATTAGCCCCATTAAGCATTGTGCAAAATTTCAGGCTTCTATCTTTGTTAGTTTTTGATTTATAGGGGCTTGAATAGGTGGGCTGTAGCTCAAATTTTACTGTAAATGCGAGTGCTATAGAAAAATCTATGAAATTCAGTAAGCCATAACTTTTGAACTCTTTAAGCTCGAGGCATGAAATTTTCAGAACTTGTTCTTATTTGCAAGATGTATTTAATTATTGCAACTGAAGTTCCACAACTGCATAATTATCATTTTACAGCATGTTGAAGTTTGTTTTTAAA
>JAOVYU010000032.1:7943120-7956659 GCA_025674565.1 Synodontis membranacea | reverse complement strand
ATTTAACTGTTATTCCTGATCTTTTTCTTTGACCTGTGCTAATAATAGTGAATAAAGTGTAAAAATTAGGGCTGTCACAATAATGGTGATCATTTTGATTCATTAATCACAGGAAAAATAACGCATTTAAAAAAAAATCACTCTGATTAACCTCATTCCGTGGTGCCCTTTGACCCAGTGGCGTTCTCACAACAGTGACTTTGTTAATGGAAGGAGTGAATGGAAGGAGTGCGTTTGAAAAAAAAACAGCCAGATGGAACTGTCGATGGGAGCATCGTTCTCTGCTATTTCTGCAAAAGGACTGAAATATCACCTCAGTGCAAAGCGTTTAGGAGCTGACCCGGAGGTCCGAGCTGTAGACCTGTTTCAGTGATAGAGGACGGGGAGGATAGCAGAGGCTGTACAGACGGCAGCTTCTGACACAGCTTACATACAAGCACAATTTGGGTCCAAAAATCCAGCAGCTTTACAACACAGAAAAGAGTTGAACGTTGAACTTTAAAGCATATGATGTCGGTTATTCTTTGATTCACTCATCTGGCAAAAATTCATTTGAATTGAAATATTTTCAAAGCAAATTACTGTAGATTACTTAATTACTCCGATGATCATTTAATTTACTAGAAATAAAAAATAAGAAACTCCACATGGTCAGAAAAAGTTTGTTGGGTGTTTTTTTTTTTTTTAAAAGGGTGATTTTTTGTTTTTAAGCTTAATTTTAGTTCGTTTTCCAAAAAAGCGCCACACCACAAAGATGATCACTGAAGACAGAGCATGAATTCCATTGAACACTTCAGTTACATTAACATAACTTTTTAAGAGCTTCATTTTGGTTAGGGTTTTTTTTTTTTTTTGGACTTCAACAAATATATGTTTATTGAAATTTTTTATACATATTTGAAAAGCTTGTTTTGCAATATATATCGATTTATGTCATTTTTTTTTAAAATTCAGAAACCCTAAAATCTCTGTTTCTAGATGACTCGCGATCCCTATATGGAAAAATATATCAAAGAAATTCCAGCAAACAGTTTCGTAAAACACATTTGCCTGAAGAATGTCTTGGTCCAAAGACTAGATTTACAAAAAGTACAGTACTCGTAAAACGTCCCCAATCAACTGAGAAGAAAAAAAAAATTTGTTTTAAAAATGACCCTATTCACCCGTAGTGTCTTGTCTTAACAGTTTTGGGAAAATGAACTGATTTCAAAATTCATTTGCATAAAAACCAAATGAAGTTGGAGCTCACTTGTTCCAACTCTTATGAAGTTTGATAATGTGTAATCCGATGGCGTTTAACCCCCCATGTTGTTCGGAGATGTGTTGCAGTGCCATAGCCACAAGGTGACAGTGTTGCCCACAGGCCCTGACAGCAATCATACAGTAGCGTACACTGTAATGCCTGTTAACGTGAGGTCTAACTAACATTTGTCTTGTGCAGGGGTGTTCTTTGAATCAGGGCTATGTGATGAACATGTGTAATTCATGTACAGTGCTCATGCTTTTTGCACAGTGTACAGGCTCTCATTCGAGCTGAGCTACGCGGAGATGAGGAAGGGCTCGGATGAGTGGAAGACCGTGCTGGCAGGGATCTTCTTTTTCCTCGGCTTCACCGGCCTGGTGGTGCTGTGGCAGCGTCTGTATGGTGGGTATAAAATGTCCTCCTCGACCAGTTCACTTTCAAATACAGACTGAGGTCTGAATAATGATGTATAAATAATACAGAAGGCCAACTCTTCACCAAGTGACACTTCCTTTCTATTTAAAAAAAAAAAAAAAAAAAAAATCATCCTTGTCTTGTGTTTGTGTTTTCACCTTTTTGCCTGATGCTACTCTGGTACTCTTAAGCTCCTTTCGGGATGGATAAAAATATTTTCATTCCCATGCAGTCTTCCACAGTGGTAAAGTAACGGGTGTCGCGTATTCCTACCCGACTGTATTTAATGGGATGCTACAAAGAAGGAAGCTCTATGAGACGTGTAAAAAAAAATTTGAGATATGAGGTATAATTCACAGATCATTCACATGTCCTGTACTGTTTTTGTATATCGTTGGCATTCCAATTGCCACTACTGTATTTGTATCTCTTTCGTGTGTGTGTGTGTGTGTGTGTCTGTTTATGTATTACCGCCTTTGTGTGATCGTCAACGACACACCGGTAACAAAACATTAATCCAATGTTCCCAATTCCCACTGGAGCTGTGGCTTAAAAATGATCGTTAATAGTACGATATATATCGTATATATGGACAAAAGTTTGTGGACACCTGACCAGAACATCCATATTTGTTTTTTTGTTTTTTTTTAACATCTCATTCCAGATATAAACCAGTTTTTCTGTTATAAATAACCTCTTCTCTATGGGGAAGGGTTTCCACTAGATTTTGGAGAGCGGATTTAGGGATTTATCCATTCAGCCATACGGATATTAGGCACTGAAGTCAAGGCAAGGAGGCTTGGGAGGCAGTTGATATTCCAGTTCATCTTAAAGGTGTTCAGTGGGGTTGGTCATGGTTCTGTGAAGGTCACTCAACATCGTCCGTTCCAACCTGTAGACAACTTGTCTTGATGGAGCTCGCTTTGTGCATGGACCATGTTTGGGCTCCTTATTTCCAGTAATGCCCCAGCATACGAAGACATTCTAGACATTTGCGTGCTTCCAACTTTATGGCAATAGTTTGGGGAAGAACCACATATTAGTGTGAAGATCAGGTGTCCACAAACTTTCGTCCATATAGTGTGTATAAAGTGTGCAGTTGCAATAATAGTTAATAGTCTATAATTTACAACAAACTGAAACTCCACCATACTTAACAGCAGGAATTAGGTACTTTTCTGTATGTGTTCTTCTTTTATGCCATACCCAAGTTAAATGTTGGCAAAAAAAAAGTGATAGATTTCTCATAAAGCATTGGAATGCTTTATATTCGTATCCTGGTTGTAAAATAGTAATGTTGTAAAAATGTGGAATTTGCTGAGTGAATTTGGTTGATATTCCTGAGATTTCCTGGACGTCGCGGTTTATTCCTCACTAAAGCGGTACTTGTTCTCGCAGGCTGCCGTTTCACTTTCCTACAGTCTCGGAACCAAGTGGTCGCAGTCATGCACAGTCGATGAAGGACCTTTCTCTGAACCGTCCTGTTTCTCTGGAAAGTTGGCGTGTGTTTTTTTTTTTTTTTTTTCTTTTTTTTCATTTTTTTTTTTTTAAACTGCATCCTAACTATTATTACTGAATTATACTGCAGTTACCTCCTAGGTTCTTCTTGAAAGATATAAACTTTCCCAGCTACTCTAGCTAGCGAGTAAACTGTGTAAGAGGTGGGAGAGGGTGGAATCATATGAGATTTTACACCTGCGGTAGACACTCCGTCTGGCAGCCGGTTCTGTGCGGTCAGGCTCAGTAATTGGACAGTGCTGAGTTGTTGGCCATTGCTTCCAGAAACAGAAAGGGACGGGGGGGGATGGAGGGGGGGGGGCTAAAGCTTTAGGTGTTTGAACTCAGACTTCATTTAAGAAAATCCCCAGACCCCCAAACTAGCATCTGCACTCTTTCCAAGGCTATCCGTGTATGATGGATGGTGAGTGGTTGATAATGAGCAAGTCGGAGCAAAAGGCTTTTGTGTATGTGCTGGGAGTAAAGAAAGAAATCGTGGGTGCATGTGATTTAGAACCACTGTCGGATGCAGCCGAGACTTGCATCTCCTGCCTCCTGTCTCGGAGGCTTTGGCCCTTTGAGGAAGGAAGTCAGGAGAGAAAAGAACACTGCGGCGGAAAAGAACAGGAGTGCAGAGCACTGTAGGGCTGTAACTGGATACCGCTACAGCACAACATTATGCTGAATGAACTGACACTAGAGGTCATCAGGCCTGGGATGTAACAAAAAGTGGTAGTTGGAGATCTGCAATGAGTAAGTGGTCAGATTAAGCTTATGCCAAACAGACCCTTAGTGACTATCTGGCCAAGGTTGGTTTAGATTTTTTATTATCCCGGGCAGATACAAGAGCCTAAGGGAGCAGAACTGGCCGTGTTCTCATGGAGGGAGGGGTGGCATGCTCTTTCTCCCCTGTCAATCATAAGTGACCAATCGTGGATGTCTGCGAGCTCATGCATATGGAGGTGGGCGGATAGAGCGTTCCTCCGAGCTTGTCGTTCCGCCCCTGAGCAGCAGTTCGAAAAGATGTGGTCGGCTGGCTTCCCATGCCTCAGACGAAGCACGTGATAGCCTTCGCTCTCCCTTTTTGGTAGCTGTCATGTGATAGGAGCGAGCTGTCTCGACGGCAGGAATAATTTAGGAAGGAAAAAAAGAAAAAACCCTTCTGCGTACATCTGTAGTTGAGACCAATTATGAACTCAGGTGTTGGAGCTGAGACTGAGGATCTGTCAAAAAGCAGAATTCACAGACAATGCTGACACTATTGGCATTCCTACGTGTCCCCCCCCCCCCCCCAGTATGTTTCTCGGCTGAAAAATAAAGAAAGAAACCTTCTAGCTGAAGCCACGCCCACTTCAGGGTTACATCTGGATATGGATATGGATATGGATATTCTGGGCGCTGTACCGACACAGATAGTGACGCATCACTGCACCTGTTGTTGGAACAGAGAAGAAAGGAAGAGCAAGAAGAGGACACTTGCAAAATATAGAAACCTTACAGCTACGTTTTTGACTCAGAGTGAGGGAGGGAAGAGAAGAGAAAGGAAAACATTCAGAAAGTCGGTTAAGAATGGGGTATTTCCCACGCTGTCTGCTGCGTGTTGGAACTTGAAAAGCGAGGGAATGCACCTCATTAGGCGTTAAGCACTCGTCTGGCATTGACTTAGACAAGCAGCAGGCTCGAAGGCTTGAAAGAAGTGGTGAAAAACGGATTCAGTCTGGGTCAGAATGATAAACGCAGAGTGGCTCAGTGACACTGTTTTACATAGCATTTGGCTGCGTGCATGTGGATAAATTGTGTGTCATGGTTTTGTAGCAGTAGTAGTGTGCTTCCCTTTGGCTGCACTCTCACTCATTTGTTTATTCCAGTCCTGTTTTCTAGCGAGAAGATAAGATGGATTAGATACTTCATCAGTTGCATCGTCTGCCAGGACAATAAATGGCTGTTTATCCTTGTTTTGCTGACAGAGCTGACATGTGAAAAGTGTGTTGTGGTGTGTGTGTGTGTGTGTATGTGTGGTGGGGTATTTAGGGGATTTCACACAATTAACTGTTTCTTTCATTCCTCCTGTTATTTCCTTTTTAGATTTGGGTACTATTTTGTTAATACTGCTGACATCCTGGGCTCCATTTTATCCAAGGCAGCGAGTTTTATCCTTTATCCAAGGCCGTTTCTGAAAATATTTCCGAATAGACTGTGCGCCAAGTTGGTGTGGAAAACAAAGCTTCAAAGTGAAACTCATTTCATCTTCCATTTTCCTTACAGTATGTACTTTCACGAAAGAAAGAAATTGCAAAAGTTAGGGTTGTGTCACCCCTGTATAATAATACGGGTTTTTTTAAAAACATACTTGAAAAGTACAAGAGAAAGGTTTTTTTCCCCCCAATACCATGTGGCATGGTGATGCAGCGGGTAGCGGTGCTGCCTCACAGCTCCATGGTTCAATCCCGAGGTCTGTTTATTGCAGACTTTTTTTTTTTTTTTTGTCCGTGTGGATTTCTTTTTGGTTTTCCAGGGATGCCGCGGTCATGGAAAACCTGGAAAAGTTTTGGAATTTAGAAATAATTTTTCCAGGCCCTGGAAAAGTTTTGGAATTCTTGGACAGAGAGGAAAAGATTTGGAGATTTATTTTTGTTTCCAGTACACTCCAGTAGACTGATTATTGACACTAATGCTGAGTCCATGTTGGCTTGTAAATGGTTAATGTGCAAGTTGAAATAATGTCATTTATTCACCTCGGGATGAATGATGTTGATGTTGATGCCTCCATGAAAGCGTGTCTTTTGTTTGCTCTGTCAGTCCATATCAAGCTCATAAAAAGTTTCTTGAGCAGCGATAACTACCCTATCAAAACAGCAGTTAGTACGGGCAAGGTTATAGATTTAACCAGGTGCTGCGTCTGTATATTAAGTGATCTAAAGCCAATAATTTAAAAATAGAGAAGAGGGACTTTACACCGGTCACCGTGGGCATGGCAATGTTGATCTGACATCATTCTACGACAGGGAAGGAACTGATCGTTGAGAATTCTACCCCAAGTTGACGAGTTGAAATTGCGACTTGTGGGGGTGTTTTCGGTGGCTTTTACCAGTTCTAGGTGGGGAATTAGAAATTGCAACTTCGCCTCAAATGCAGCAGAACTGAGTGTAAATGAGTGTGTGAACGTGTAGGCGTGTGCATGGTGCCTTGCAATGGGCTGGTATCTCCACCAGGTTGTAATCTCCACCTCATGTCCTGTGCTACTGGAACGATCTCCAAATCCGCCAAGACCCAGACCATAACGAAGTGTTTACCAAAGATGAACGAATACGAAAGAAAACTGGATCGCTGAAACTATTATTGCACTTTTGCGTGGAAGCCAACAACTGAGTATTTTCCTACCGGAGAGGTGTCAAAGTCGGACCCTTTATAGAAGCGACCTAAATCTGATGGTGCTTGGTTTTGCTTCTGCCATTCAGGAGACGTCACCTGGTGCCCGAATGCAGTCCACTTCGGAATAGTTTTTTTTCTCACTCTCTCCAGAAAATCATGTTATCTTTTGTTCAATTCAGCAGGCACTTGAAAAAGGGGCCTATAATTTAATCTTTAATGATTCCTGCCCTTATCATTACACACCCTCATCATCAAAGAAGCTACGGCCGCAGACTCGACAGTCGGGTCCGTACCAAGTGGCCTTCATGCCGTCAGTTCGGACAAGCTTGCTGAAATCAGTACACTTACATGATACAATTGTTTTTCTTTACCTTTTTTTTTTTTTTTGTGCTTAAGGAGGGTTTGTTTGCCCCTACCACGCTTTTCCATTGCCTTTGAGTTTTGCTGTGGAAAGTGAAATCCGTTGGAATCCCACAGAGCTTTGAATGTCTGTCAACTGGAACCCGGTGGATTAATTCTAACAATTACAAATGTCTCTCCAGCTTCCTAGAAGACACCATGTTTTCACTCGTACTCTCTCTTTTGAATTAAATCTATTCATACCATAATGGTCAGAGCCCAAATACTAGTGCTGTTTTCAATGCAAAATATGTAGGGATCTATCACGGATCTATCATTTAGCCTCAGTGCTCGATAATCCTTTGTCTTTGCGACCGTTTTTTTTGTCTCCGCAATGTCAAAATGATTAGCATATTAAGTGAACTCACCTTAATTAACATTTGAATACCGTGTGGCGCACAATAGCATGCTTAATGAATGCCACTTGTTTTAAATTGGAAATTTACCTTACAGTTTACCGTTGGGTTTTCCTTCATTAAAACGGGAATAACTGATATAATAAGGTGCTGTTTGTTAACTAAGCACGCTGTATATAATGAGAATACAGAAGACATTTTAAAGGTGCGAGTGAAGTTTTAAAGCGGATCCAACTGGCTCCTTTCGTTGAAATTTTGGATATATATTTTTTGAAAACTGTAACTAGTCCGTAGCAAGACAAACTACCACCAAGACCATGACTTACCATTACATGTGAATAATTTATAAGTGATCTAATTATAGTGCCATGTACAATAGGTTTGCCTGTATCAGTTGCTGAACACCTTGACTTGGTGTTTTTTTTCTTTTCTTTTTCTTTTACACTAATACAACCTGTGAAAATGTAAACGCCTAATGCCTGTCTAAAAAAAAAAGAAAAAAAAAGAAAGAAAATGTTCATTTAGTGGAATTTAGTGACATGTAATTTAAGAAGTCTTATGAGGAAACTGTAATTATCATTGAATCTGCTTTTGTCTCGGAGTGTTTTCTGCTCCTTGCCTCGAAGGGTTAGTTTTACTTTTATAGTATGCCGTAAGTAAGGAATGAAAAACAACAGGGCGTGCTATTATTACAGGAAATAATCAATCATGTGAGGAGATCCAGCCTGACATTAAGCTACTTCTTACCGTTCCGAAGTTTATTATTAACTTATAAAACTAAAGCGTGTCTACAATACAAATCCCTGTGAACGAGCTGCTACTGTAGAAACGCCCGTGCATTAGAATGAACCTGTTAAAAATAAAACAGTCGAATTACAGCTCTTGTGTTGCAGTTTTAGAAAATGAATCGTGTTCTGGCCAATCAGAGTCGAGAGATTTCTCTCAGGATTTTTATGCTGTACACGTTTGTACTTTTCGAAGAGTTGAGGAACGCAGTGCTCTTGGATGCTCGATTCGGATTGGTCAGAAGGTGTCCGGTAATTTTCCACCAACAGCTTTTGCAAAAAAAGATTTTTCTGCAAGGTTTATATCAGCGCTCTCATTCTCATACATTATCATTTCTAGAGCGTCAGCCTGCACAGGACATAGACAGGCATGTCAGATGGTCCACATAAACAGTTAAAAAAAATCGTCGATAAGGTGTGAGGTTTTCTGCGAGATGGTAATTTTTTATTTTTTTGCCAGGAGTCTCTGGTGGCAGGGCCTTGTAGCTGTCAGAGGTAAAGTAAACTTGAAGCTTTCCAATATGGAAAAAAAAAAAAAAAAAACGTCTTCAGTCCAGAAGGGTTCGTGAGTTTCTCTGTAATGAATTATTAACTTCCAGAGAGGGAGAAAAAGCGAGGATGGTGAGAGGACGAATGTTTATGGCTGTTATAAAGTTCGAACAGGAACTGGCTTGTGGACGGTCTACAAAATTAAAGGAACTATAAATAGAAAGGAAAAAAAACCCCACAATACAGAAGTAGTTGTAGGCAGATGAGTGTGGTACAACAGGAAAACTATTACACCACATATTTGTGGGCGGTAACAATAACAGGCCACGTTACTCCTAGGTCGTTCTTTATTTTTGCTAGAACAATACCGATGGTTTTTACTGTATGCTTTACTGAAAGATGGTATCTGTCCATGGTCAAGCTCAGTTCTCCGTTCCTGTGTGTCCTGCAGTGTACGGTGACGTGCCGCACACCCTTTCTCCTGAATGGGTGGAGAAGCAAACCCAGCGGATGATTGACATGAGGGTTAACCCTGTGCACGGCTTCTCTGTCAACTGGGACTATGAGAAGAAGCAGTGGAAGTAAGATCCCCGGCGCCAGAGCCGCCATGAACCCGAGGCTCAAATCCTAACAGCTTTAAAATACAATGTATCGAATAAACACCGAATGGAATGTCATGTCAGCTTGTGTTTGATCTTTTTTTTCCACCCTCCTGCTTTGAAGAAACTACCGCGTGTCAGTCTCAATTAAACATCAAAGGTTTGTCCACTCCGGCATTAGGTCAGCATGGTAAATGTACTCCTTGAATAATTTAGGTCGCACGTTCGTGGTGTTTGGTTGGTTGTTTGAAAAGCTTTGACCCTACAAACAGCTGGATCATTATCTAGGGAGTGTGAGTGTGTGTTATTAGGGTGTATCGCAAACAAGCGAAAAGGCTGGACGCGATCCAGGTCGTGAGCAATCATCTACGTGGCTGTGCATCACTGACCATCAAGACTTAACTATTAGGATATTATTCCTAATAATAATAATATACACTGCTGCAAACACGCAACCTGGAAAAATGAAAAATCCATCGACTGATTTCTATCTGCAGTAGGCTACCAGTGGCTGAGTCAATGTTCTTGTCCTACCGTACATTTCATTTAATTCCTCATATACAGTACGCTGCTTTATTCTTTACAGTATGAAGAACACTATGAGCAGTAGGCTATCTCAGTGTGCACACAATATGTTTTAGCCTGCTCTGTTTTGCAAGTTAAACTACTTCGATTCAAATTTTGGGAAGCGCCCCAGATTTAAAACGTGATTGTAAACACCAGGTTATAAATAGAAAATCACGAACTAACAAACAGGCCTATTACTGCCTCTGTCCACTGATGGGTCAGCATAATGCAAACTGTAAACCATTGACCATAACCGGTCCACATGGTGCTCTACTGGATAAGTAGGCTAGTGTGCTATATAAGGTTACAGAATGTAAAGGACATCATGGTATTTCTAGTGCACTTCGAAGGAGTAACAGGGCCGTTTGGGATTTGGCCGCAGCCAGTAAAAGATTGAATGGGTGACGTAGAGGAAGTGCCGGCCCTCAGGAGCAACAGCCTGCGCGTTCACAGCGTCTCCAATTACACACACACACACCCACCCACCCACGCACGCACAAACACACACACACACACACAGAGAGAGAGCGCTGAATGAGCAACACTGCCGGTATCTTCAACGCCTGACGTTACCTTTCTACCGACAAATGCTGGAATTGCTCCAGTGTAATAACACCTGATAGATGAGAGGAAAAGTGCAGCAGCAGCAGCAGCGAGCTCTCACTTCATCACCGATTTCTCTTCCGTCTTTTTTTTTTTCTTCTTCTTTTTTTTTTTTTTAGGGTGACGCCGAACGCGCGTGAAATTCTAACCTAGGAAATATTATTATCATTTTCGCCGCACGCGCAGGATATGTATGTATTTCTTCTTCTTCTTTTTTTCTTTCTTTCTTCCCCCCCCCTCCCCAGACACTCACTGAGGATCGTCGTATTTAGGGCTGAAAAAAAATCATCTCAAGAAAAGGACATTACGCGTTCGCGCAGACGGACAAGCCGCGCGTGATTGAGCCGCAACTTTGTTCGCTGAAAAAAAAGAAAGAAACAAAAAAAAGAAAGAAAAGGGGGGGGGGGGGGGGCGTTCCCGGGCTCACGCTCTGAGATCGAGGCGGACTCTCCCGCACAGAAGCCTCGCGCGGTGGGTCCCGCCGCAGAAGCGCGCCTCTCAATCAGCTGCAAGCTTTGCGCCACACAACTTCGGGGATCTCTCTCTCTCTCTCTCTCTCTGTCTCTCTCAATCTCTCTCTCTCTCTCGCTCGCGTAATAAGCCGTCAGCCTCCATGCTCCACGCAGTCGTCGCCAGTCCGCGTCGGGATCGTAAGGAAATCGACGCGCGAGACAGATGTGATCCAGCGTGAAAAAAAAAATGGATCTCGTGTTGGTTTTGAGCTTTTGCTCCGCGATAGACCGTTTCCAGGTTCTTTCTGAGATGCGTTCCGAGTGACACCCCCACCACCCCCTCTTACTAAATTACGCATTCCTCGCGCGCGTCATCTCAATTCACGGCGTCTAAAAAAATGGCAAACCAAAGTCCCTATGACAATCGGGATATCGTTGAGAAGTATCTCTATCACAAACTTTTAAAGCGAGGCTACGTGTGGGAGTTCCGAGCTGGAGCCGAGGAAGGCAACGAAGGATTGAGGGAGCCGCCGGCGGAAGTTGTGGATCGCAGGCCGCCGCCGATGCCGCCTCCGCCGCCGCGCGCCGTCTTGCCGCTGCACCGCGTCCTGCGCGAGGCCGGCGACGAGATCGAGCGGACGTACCAGCGCGACTTCGCGAGCATGTCGGAGCAGCTGCACTTCACCCCGAGCACCGCGCAGCGCCGCTTCACCGCCGTCATCGAGGAGCTGTTCCGGGACGGCGTCAACTGGGGACGCATCGTGGTCTTCTTCGAGTTCGGGAGCACCCTGTGCGTGGAGAGCGTGAACCAGGAGATGGCGTCCCAGGTGGACAACATAGCGAGTTGGATGACGGATTACCTGAACGGGCCATTGCAGAACTGGATCCGGGACAATGGAGGCTGGGTAAGTGCAGGAGAAACTGTGCGTTTTTTTTTTTTGCTTTTTTTTTTTTTTTTAAAATAGCTACATAGTGCTTCCATTTAACACCAGTGTGTGTGTGTGGGGGGGGTGCTTCCATGTAACACTCAGGGGGTCTTTACAACGTTGTAGTTATAGTCTCTTAGAAACGGGGTGTGCGGATGTGTGTGTGTTTGTGGGTGTGTGCCTGTGACTGTTCATTACGCGCATGCGCACTAAAAACCTCCCTGTGGGAAAAAAAAATGGGAAATCTTGCTTTCGGTTCCACGTGCTCCGTGCACACATGTTCCGCGAGGAGTGCTCTCTGGATTATAATCATCAATAATACTCTGATATTCATGGTGCATATTGGACACTGCTGTTCTAGTGGGCTAATCAATACACTGTTCTGCCTTTGGTTTCTGGAAGTCAACTATTTAATTCATTCATTCATTCATTCATTCATTTTCAGCACCCATCACAGGGCACCTGCACACCCACCCACATACACTCACACCCACACCCACCCACACACACACACACCCACACACACACACACCCACACACAGACACTCACCACTCACTCACACACACACCCACACTCACTCATTCACGCCTAGGGACCAGTTAGAATAGCCATTCCACCCACATGCATGTGTTTTTTTTTGTAAGTGGGGGGAAACCAGCAACCCCCATGGACATGGAGAGACCTTGTGAAATTCCATACAGTCTGAAGCATGGAAACAAGAGTTCAGGCTTGAACTAGTGACCCAGAGCTGTCAGGTCCCAACCCCACCTACACATCATCTATAAAGGTCTAGTTATTTCTTTGCATCATTGTTAGCCAGATATTTGAGTGAGTTTGCTGAAATGCTGTGCCTGAAATCATGGCGTATTCCCTAATTGCCGTCCAACATCGCAGCCTGTTGCGTTCCTCACTACACCGAGTGGCTGCTGTGCATCTTAGAATTGCATCAATGCGCCGTGTATTCTTCACTGTTGCTTTCGGACGTGATGGCAAAACTCCAAAAAAAAAAAAAAGCGCACTAATGTGAAGAGGGTGAGATTTTGGACCCCACAGTGGTAGAGGTTTTGCTATTATCTTAACTCCAATCAAATATGCAAGGAATGAAAGAGTTTCTTCTTCTTCTTCTTCTTTAGTTGGTAGGGTTATGGAGGTAGGCAGAGATTTCTCTACAGCCTGCTGGTTCCTGCACTGCAGTGCTTGTGTGCTGAATAATTTACAGCTCAAATTGAAGCAGCCCATCACAGCTTTGTGCACTTTTTACATGAAAAGAGGAATTTTTTTTTTTTTATAACCAGTATCTGGTTGCACGTATTAGCATCCTGCAGAAACTCACTGTGTCAGCTTCATATCCTCTAGAAAATCTTGAATTCAGGATTATGATTTACATGCAAGCTGTTACGCTCATGGCTTATCCCTCCGTGTCTTTAGATGTCAGTAAGGCACGAGCAGCGGAGACGGTACAGTCTAGATTCCCAGTCAGTTTAGCCTAGATTCTAGATTTTGTTTTTATTTTTGGCTGAGAGCCATCAGGTGGGAGGGCGCTGGCCCAGTGGGACCATTATTCCTGTCTGGGATGCGGATGGACTGGGGCAAAATAAATGGCGGTCATTACTTAACACATCTGCTGCAGGTTACTCTGAGATGGAGTAAAAAGCCTTTCTGACGAGATGGGCTTTCACTCTGTTGAGAAGTGATCACTCAGCCATGCCACGTCACCTACTGTATTTCTCACTGTCAATGCAACCAGATCACATTTACAAAATACATCAGAGAGAGAAACTCTTATTACATGTGCTGGAATGTGTGTGTGTATATGTGTGTGTGTGTGTGTATATA
>JAOVYU010000032.1:7906514-7917831 GCA_025674565.1 Synodontis membranacea | reverse complement strand
ATATATATATATATATATATGTGTGTGTGTGTGTGTGTGTGTGTGTGTGTGTGTATATATATATATATATATATATATATATAGGTTATTATTTAGCATATTGTAATATATATACAAGTATGTGAATTGGAATGATATCTATTATAATAATGTAAATAATATCCAATGCATTGTAGGGAATATACACATCACTAGACTATTCTTGGGTTGTTAAGCACAAACTTTTGCTTTCGTTCTTTTTTTGGGCTTTGGTGGTTTAGCGTCACTTTTATCTAGCACTTAATTAGAATTACACATAACTTCAAGTTACGAAGAAAACCCTTTCCAAGTACTGAGGCAGACTTCCGGCAGCACGCAGTCAGCTGATTTGAGGCTTCTTTCTGCCTGTTTAAGCGACACAATCAGCTGGAGCTGTCTCTTGACTGAGACACCACGTGCGCGCGGCAACGAGTGCACTTATTATGGGGACCCATGGTGTGCCTGACCATTGAATGAAACAGCTCTCGTCATTCATAGAAGTTGGAATATGTGCAAAGAGGAAATAGGATTGGGTAAGAATAGAAGTGGGCAGAGTCAGAAGGAGAGGCAGGGTTTGAGAATGTACTGAAAGAGATCACATGATCGCATGCAAGCAAGGATGAACTCGGGAGGAATGGCATTAGTGCATGACATTAAAGTGCAGCAGTTCCGCAAAAATCCTACATGGAAATGAATTTGTGTGTGTGTGTGTGTGTGTGAGAGAGAGAGAGAGAGAGAGAGAGAGAGAGAGCATGCATGCATGATTGCATGCATGCATGTGTGCAATCTTCCTTAGCCCCGCTCTTAACCAAAACCCGTGCAGGAGCAGTTCTCAAGAAGCCATTACGTTATGCAGTCTCTGTTCTCACGCGTTTATCGTATGTACAACCTTCATGTCATCTGATGCGCACAGTCATCCACCTGCATGCCGTTTCCTCACACGTCGTAACAGAGACCCACAGTTGGAAGAGTGATTGAAGGGGTGCCGAGTTAACAAATACACGGAAACCCTCTAAGCAAACAACCCTGTGACTAATACATGTCATGTGACTTCCTTGATGAGTTTTGTATATAGAAATCTCCCAACAGCGCACGTTTCTTAACGATAAGAAGAAGTGTTGGTTCATTTCGCCTTCAGGTCAAGTGTATTTTAGGCTCCAGACAGATTAGAAATTAGTTGTCGTAAGATGTGCAGCAGGAATCTGAGTGAATATTAGGAAGCACTTAATAGAAAATGAGAAGAAAAAAAAAAAGGATCAAGAGAGTTTGTTTCAAAATGACGGTGTGCTTGCACAATTTCTGTATTTAGAAACAATTTTATAGCTTCATGCCTCAGCCCTAACTCTAAGAATACCGGTTGTGGTGAGACACGTTCTAAGAACTAGGCTGAGGTTTCCAGAGAATCAAACCTATGACATTTCACAAGATTAAAGGGAAATCAAAAGCAAACACAGATACATACTAACATTATTGCCAGAGAAGAAGCAGGCCAGTAAACCAAGCAAACCGTCGCCTGCACTATCCAGACGTTCGGTTCAGATATTGCTGTGGAAACCGTTCCTTATTGCACAAACCTGCATTTGGAAATCATTTAGGTGTGCTGTTGCACTTTGCTGCATCAATGAAAATGTTCTCTTGTGCCCTTTGTTAAATGAATGAATGTAAATGCTGAGGTCAGTGGTTTCATGTTTCCTCTTGTACATGTCGGGATTTTGCTGAGTGGACAGTGTCCGTGCGAAGTATGCCTCAGTGTAATAGCAGTGGACTTTTCAAAACAGCACTTTTCCCTAAAGCCTCCGAAAGACCGAATTTTTTTTTTAGTGAAGTTTAAAATAATATTGGACATAATTTCAAAATATTATTATTGTTTTTTTTTTTTTTTATTTGAATATTATTTATGTAATAAATTTGACCTACATTTTACAGCAGTCTCTGACTACAGCTTATGACTTACAGGTTACATATATGTTATATACTTTCAGATATCTTTTGTTCTGTTGCAGGACTGGTTCACGGAAACATGGAATGGTTGTTGGTACAAGATGGGCTTGGTTGAGTATTTCAGAAACTGCTGGTCGCAGTCTCTTTTCGTGTTTGAAACGGAAATGACGTATGACCACAGACCATATGACGGGAAGCTGCGCAACTCGCGCTTAGCCTAGCTAAAAGCCGCTAACTAGCTACAGCGAAACCGTAATGAGACCAAACACGTCTGAATACACATTAAATTAATCTGGTTTTATTATATTTTCATATATTTAAGTCTTATGCGCACTTTAAGAGCTGTTTCTATAAGATGTTGAAATAGCGAGGCCCCGGCATTAGCTGCTAATTCTAAAGCTGACGCTAATGTTAACGCTAATGCCAAGGCCTCACTATTTCAACAACTTATAGAAACAGCTCTCAAAGTCTGCATAAGACTTAGATGTATTAAAATATAATAAAACCCGATTAATTTAATTTGTTCTCAGACTTGTTTGGTCTCATTACTGTTCGCTGCAGTTAGCTGCAGTTACTAAAGCTGACGCTAATGTTAACGCTAGTGGCAAGGCCTCGCTATTTCAACATCATATAGAAACAGCTCTCAAAGTCTGCATAAGACTTAAATATATTAAAATATAATAAAACCCAATTAATTTAAATTGTATTCAAACGTATTTGGTCTCATTACGGTTCGCTGCAGTTAGCAGTGCTAGCTAATACAGGTAGCTGGGGTTAACTAGCAGGCTTTCTGTATTTTTGCTCTACTAGAAGACGCTGTTCACTTGCTATAATTTAATAACTCTAATTCTATTCTATGTTTATAAATACTGCTTTTTATTTTTTTCCTTTGCACTCAGTGAGCGAAGCCTCTGGGTAATCAGCTAGTCTATGTATATGTATATGTATATATAGGTTAGACCAGGTGATTTTATATTTCTTATCATCTTCAACTGTTCTGTTTAGAAGGAACTGTGCACATGATGGCCTCAGATTCTTCTTGGCTGACAGGACTGAAACCAAATATGGTCTTCTACTGTTGTAGCACATCCACCTCCAGGTTCAATGTTTTGTGCATGCTGAGATGCTTTTCTCCTCACCATGGTAGTAAAGAGTGATTGTGAGTTATTGTATCCTTCCTTGAACCAATTTACACCCACAGAACGGTCACTCAGACAATATGCCCCCCCCCCCCCCCCATTCTGTCTAGATTGTTATGTGTGAAATTCCCAGGTGATCATCAGTTTCTGAAATACTCAAACCAGCCCATCTGGTACAACAATGCCACGGTTCAAGTCAAAGAGATCATATTCCGCCCCCCCCCCCCCCAAGCATTCTGATGTTGGAAGCTCTTGAACTGATGAATGAAGCTCTTGAACTGTATCTGCATGATTTATTGTGCTGCTGCCACGTGATTGGCCTATTAGATAACTGCATGAATGTGTATACACACACACACACACACGTATGTTTGTGTGTTTAAAATACAGACTTCCTTCTTTCATGAGTCCATCTTGCATTATACTTGACATTTTTTTTCTAGCTGTTCTCACTCAGTGTCTCTAGCCTGAGCTGTTCGTTTGTTTCGTCTCTATTCAAGCTGACTTAAACTGGGACAAATGTCACTAGAGGCAAAGACAGAGCTGTGTGAAAAGCTCAGGACTCTGTTATTGGTGTTTCAGAGGGGAATACGTTAGGGAACTAAAAAAAAAATGCCTTTCAGTCTATTTATCACTTTAAAGCCCTTTTAAATTTATAGATTTTTCTTTCCTGAAGCTTTGAGGTTGTAATTTGAATAATATCTTTGTAGGACAAGTTAGAGAATGTCATCTTTCATCAATCCTGAACACAGTTTGTAATCATCCATGTGCATAAAATGATAATAATTTTGCCCTGTATGGGTCCTCCCTTGCTTACTGCAGCCAGTCTGTTACATACAATACTTCAGTACTTTGGTTCCGAACACCTTTCTAAGGAAGAAAACTCATAATCATCTTTGCAATTACCTGCAAGAGAAATAAACGCCCATCTCAGTGAGGGGCCTCAGCAGTGCGTAAAATGAACACGTACACACACAGCCACTCAAGGGAACTTGTATCTTATTTGTAGTGCTTATAGGGATTAAAGTGCACTCAACAGTAGACCAGCATAAAAAGAAAACAAGGCAACAGAGTGTCTCGCAGTACTTCTACAGTAAGCTCTCTGAAACAAAACACAAAGAAGCACTTCAATGCCTGCCTTGTGATTAAAATGCATTATGGAAATTCTTTAAATAATATTCTGTACAGAGTTGAAGAAGGGCCAGTTTTTGTCTATCTTTAACTGCCCAGGTCTATGTACAGGTGGACAAATTACTTCATCAAATGCCCAAGACACGCATATTTCATATTCGGACTATTAGATTGTTAAGTTATTCATTAAACACTGGACTAGTAGGTTCAACCAAAAAATTTAATCCTCTAATCTTTATCCACTCCATTATAGATTTCATGGTGGTGTGACACACCTTGATGCTGTATCAATGGCAATAATTTGGCTAATTTGGTTATTTCAAATGAGTGTTTTAATGATAAAATACATCTTGCATCAATAAATCATGGCACAAATTTATGATGATTCGAAGCGATGAAAATAAAAATGAGCAGTGAATAATCTCTTAGTACTGTATTTCCTAGTTTCAGTTGCACTGTTTAGGCAGCAGATGGCGCAATAATGTGCAATCGTGGGAATACGTCACTGTAGGGCAAGTAACACAGCTCTAATTAGGGGGTAATCGAGGGTCGGAAATCTGTACCCCCTCATGGGGGAGTGAGAGGCTCTGTTAACTTTTGCCTTCCTTTGACTTCCATTCATTTTATGCTTTTTTGGCATCAAAGAACTTCTGAATCGTTGTGTCCTTTTTTATGACAGTTGTTATTTTCTAGAGAAACACAACACTGTATGACTGGCCCAATAACCTCGTAACTCAGTTATCTCTGCTTAATAAATGTTTTTCTCCAACCATGCTTAAAATGACGTCACTAACCTTGCGACGACCAGTCGCACAACCGTATTTTTTTGGATAATAAGCTCTCGGGGAAATCTGAAAAACCAGTCCGACCATTAGAAGTGTTCTGAAAAGGGCTCAGTGAATCAGGACACTTACCAAAATCAGCTGCACTCAGAAAAATTAAATTAAATGTCAGTCAAATTCAAAGTCAGAAAAGTAGAAATTTTTTGGAGTGCAGCTACCACAGATAGTAAGGCAGGTCCCCATCGCTTTACGTTGATTTACGTCACCAAAAATGAGCTTTTGTGTGCGTAGTAGACAAACAGTAAGTGAGAGGCTTAGCAGGAATTAGATTTAATTTGGCTTTAGTTCTGTCCATTCAAAGTTTATGAAGTGGCTCCATGCACTTTTTTTTTTTAAATTGTCTCTGCCTTTATTGCCGCAGCAATCCAAATCTAAAATGGAAAAGAGCTTTTGTGAGATTGAATTTATAAACAGATTCAACAAGAACTAACCTTTATGATAGCAAAAGAAAAGAGAAGCAAATGGAGGAAGTTGTTTTATGGTTAAGCTGACTACAGCCTTCACAAATGGATTCATGTATAATTATTAAGAAAAAGCTTATTAACCTTTTTCATTTTTAATAAAATGAATATTTTAATTAATAATGCTATTATATATTACTCCAAATGTTATAAATGTTCGTAAATAATTATTGTAGCAATTAAGAAAATGAAACAAATTTTTTTTTTTAGCAAAAGTTTATAAAGAATAACTGTTGCACTTTTTGGTAATGAACTTTTCTTTTTATTTCATTTTTCTTTTCTTTTTTGGGAATTCCAATCATGAACCCAAAATCATGTATTGAATCGAATTGTGACTTGGGTATTCTCCTTTTATGCCTAGCTTTAACACAATTTTCAAAATGTTCTATTGAGCTGTAGATGCTCAGTGCCCTCCACAATTATTGGAACACCTGGAAATTATTGTGTGGCAAAAAATCCCCAAATATCACTGTTGGTTATCTGGTGGTCACCAAGTCTCCAAAACTACCATCACATTCCATCTCCATGCCAACAGTTTATTTGGAAGGTATGCCAGAAACAAAAAAAAACTGGTTACCCACAAATGTAAGCACCTTTAGTTTGTGAAACACTACTATGATTTTGACTCGAACGATTTTCAGAAGTGGTTAACTGAGCACAGAATCAAGCTTCTGCCATGGCCATCTCAGTCTCCTGACCTCAACCTCATTGAAAACCTGTATTGTTTCACTGAAGAGGAGAAAATGAACATTAAAATGTCTTTTTTTTCCCCCTGCCAATTTCAACCTAGCATTACTACCACTGAGATTCATTATGAATGTCAGTAGAATTTTTAAATTTAATATGCACAAATGACAAATGATCTTTCAGAATCAGGAACATGCAAGTATGTGGACATGGATGAAACTGCGCACCATTAAGCTCAACTCGCAGCTAATAACTCTCCTACTGGCACAATGCATGGATCATATTGAGAGAAAATACTAATAAGACTAGAATAATGCATGTATATGTGCAAATTGAGGACAGTACACCGCAGCTCATTGCCGAGACTTTGGTCAACAATTTGCTCTCTGTTTGTCAAGGACATAAATGATGTTCTACATGACCATGTATTCATTATTTTCACCTAGTCTGTATTATTACACGTCTCTAGCGACCTATTTCACTATATGTTATTATATTACACTATTTACCACTTTGTAGGCTAGACAATTAGGCTTCCAGGACAAAATATGACTGCCTGGTGGGCTAGCTAATGAATTTGTGATTTTTCTTTTGCCGTATATCTTACTTCACTGGTTGAAATCATGAAACATTCACAGGTTCAGTCGTTAAATCGGATGCGAGACAAAATGTTGGTTATTAAGGAAGAGGAAAAACCATCTCTTATATGACATTATAAGAGAGAAAGGGGCAAATGACCCAGACTCTTGAAGTAACCTCCACAATTTAAACTCCGGCTTTGAAGTGGTTCTGACAGCACAATGAGTGGATTCACACCCAGTCCCAACACGGAGACACGCTGAGCCTGTTACTGCAGCTCACACTGTTTCTAGTTTTTAGCATTTGCTTCTTTTTACTACTTTGCACAACATGCCTTAGGGGCTGGGATATTTGGTCGTTTGCTAATCCAAGAGCAACCCTTTGCAAGCATGGTGCAATGGCTTTACTTGTTTGGAAACGCATGCTTCTTTGGCCTTACTTCCTTTGCCTGCAGTTCATTTGGCATTCGTTAAGTGTGGTTGCCGCATTTAGACGATGAGTTGGCATGAGTGTGGTGGCCCTGAACAGAAAGGAAGGATCAGTGTTTCAAGCTTAATTGTCCGTTATATATTATATTTATTTTGGTGTCAGTTGTTGACCTTGATGCTTCACACTTGTAGTGTACCATTTGCTTTAATCACAAATTAGGCTGCTGGAATTATTGATAGCATTTCTTTTTTTGTATTTCTACATTTAGTACCGCTTGTCTTGTGTCTTTTCCCGATTGAAGTGCCGGAGCATTGACTAATGCCATTAGTACAGAATCTACGGCTGCCATGGCTCCTTTATAGGTGCTGTGATGTGTAGCGGGGGAGGAATGCGTTTGACACGGCGCATCATGCCTGTCACATCTATCCCACTCTGTTCCCACACTGTTTGAGATCTGTCCCAGGGCCAATCCCATTGCCTGGCCAAAAAAAAAAAAAAAAAAATCCCCCCATCTCTCCTCCTACAGCCACTGCTGCACATTCCTACACACCAAAAATGCTGCACCCGCAGCTAACTCCATTCCTGAGGTGTCAGGAGTACAGCCAAGCTGTACCACTTTCTGCCCTCTATGCCATAAATGTGCCGGAGTTGTGCAGTCATTGCAACGTTGCATTGCAAGCTTCTTTCTTTCTCGTTTTAGTTTGTCTCCCTTCGTTCCGTTTTGTTGCCATGCAGACCTACATGCTCACCTGATACGCATCGACGCAGTATCAGCCACAACAGCCGGGGATCAATCAGCCTGCAGCAGTCAGTGTAACCAGCACTGATAAACCCGAGAGGAGAGCTGACGCATAGGACTTGACTCATTCTGACTATCGAACATCACGTCACGGTTTTTGTGTGAGAGAATTGTGAAAGTAGATGACACGGATTGGCCAACAGCTGAGTTTGGAAACAACAACAAGGAAAAAAAAAAAAAGTGTGTATAAGGTTTTCTCCTTGAAAAACAGCACAAAGAATGACTGAGTGCAAAGGGATTGGGTGTCAGTAGCCAGCTGCCCCTGTTTTTGTCAGTTCTGTGTGTGTGTGTGTGTGTGTGTGTGTGTGTGTGTGTCTCTGTGTAACTGCAAGTTGCCTTTCAGTAACCTCTGTCACTTGTGTTTTATTATAAAATGCATAGGTGAATATTTTCATATCTTGGTGAAAATAGTGGTGAAAAGGGATAAGACTATATGACAGTTTCACCTTGTGGGGACTTAGGTGCATTAATAATTATGTCATGGGAAGTTTCCCATAAGGACATTAACACAAACGTGTGTGTGTGTGTGTGTGTGTGTGTGTGTGCGCGCACACACTGGATGACTTGCTGTTCCAGTAACTCTTGCCTTGTATGATCTGGGCTTTTGGCTAGTTCTCAGAAGGACATCATGATTATCAATGAGTCATCTGTTCTTGGAAATGTGCAGAGCAACCATCAATTTATATTGTTTGCATCATTCCTCTCATAATGAAAGGGTCTCTGATGTAACTTTGGCGGAGAGTTAGGAAACTTGAAATTGACAAGTGAAGGACATGGCTCAATTTGTTTCCATTGAAGTAGAGAAACAACAGGTTAGATCACTAGGTTATGTAAAGAATGTAATACCAAACCATAATAGGCCTCATCCATCAAGCTGAATACAAACTCATTAGTTCGTAAGAGCATTGTATTCACAGAAACCCTGTTAGTTCCTACGAGATCATACGAGACACGTACGTAGATAGTGATCTATGTATAAGGAGACTTAGCAATGTGAACCTCGACTGGTCAAATCATATATTGGCCTGAGTTTCAACACGGATTATCGTGACAAGTTTACACGCAAATTTAACGAAACACTTTTGATATTCGATTATTTTATATTAATTACTCGAAAGGAACAATAATAAACAAATCCATAAATTAAGACATAACAGAAGCTATTCAATTAGGACGAAAGAAACGGCACCCTCTAATAGGAGTAAGAGTTAGCCTATGTTTATGGGAGCCCATGCATGTGCGCCGCAGTGGCTGAGATGTAATGAAAGATTTTTGTCATTTTGTTGTTTTCGCCTCTTTCTTTTATGGAGTTTTGTGGCTGTCACTAAAAGTAAATCAGCTGTCCTGTGAGCATGCTTGCCAGTTTACGGCTGATTGGCATTTATCAGCGATCACAAATGTGGAAGAAAACCTGTTTCACCGAAACTTTTTCCGATTCCGATCAATAGTTTGGGTCGGCCTACGAAAACCTTAACACACGATGTTAATAAAAGATTGATAAATGAGGCCCTCTTGGATACCCTCTCAGACTTTATACTCTGTGGCAGCTTGGCTCCCAGGGACGCGAGCCTCACAGCAGCCACCTGATCCCAATGCACGTCCAGTGCCAAGCGGAAGTCCACTAATGGCACATTAATGTAACTGGGCCTCCACCTTGAGCAAGGACTATGAGGTTTAGTGCTATCTTGTAAATGGAATGGCCGTCTGGGGGCTGCCGACTGTGTGCCAGGCTGGTTTCAGCAGGCTTCATCTCCTTAAGCCCTTCATCTCTGACTGCTCTCAGCTTTCCGGACAGAGTCTTAGTCAGAACCACCTGCTCCCTTCCAGAATCTCGGACGCCAGCCATATTCTACCATTTCATGCGAATCAGCAAAGCATAGGGAAACTTTACCAATTGCTGCACTAGTGCAATGAACCTAGGCCCTAGGATGCTAATCAACAGTAATAGTTGCAACCAAGTGGAAACATCTCATTTTTGTCAGCTCTTCCACTGAGGCTCCAGCTGAACATCTCCAGCTGAACATGACTCTCCAGCACTGACACTGCTCCCAGTCCCATCACCTTCCCTGAGTCTGTCTTTCAGAGAACAGCCATCCTTCTCACCATGGATGAATGTGTAGGTGCCTAGTCAATTGTGTCTAAAATTCAGGAAATGGGTGCTCTGGTTACCGGAAACCTAGCCTCCAGGGTTTATTCGAAACATATTGATATATTGTATGTAACACCATCTTAATCCCTCGACAGATGAATATTTTATGCATTTGTAGTAGTAATAAGAGAGTATGTATTTACAGAAGCCATCGAGCTATTAAATTATGCATAACCCACACTGATGCACATCAGGTTGGGTTTCATGACTGTTGTTCTGTTTTGGGTATCTAAAACAAAAGTGTATGTTGCAAAAAAAAAACAAAAAAAACAAAAAACCCCAAAACAAAACAAAACAAAAAAACCCCCCAAAAAACCCACAACAACAATTCATCTCAGATAGGAATCAATCAAAAAATTGATAGCTTTTTGGCAATTAGAGAAGGTTAGAAAACATTTTGGTTGTAATTTTGTGGATTTCGTTTCATATTATAAGGAATTCCTTTGAGACGGAAATTATGGAAATCCACCATGTTAGCAATTCTGTTAAATGATTTACATCGTAATGTGCTTGATTAATGTTTTTGAACTTTTTTTTTTTTTTTTTTTTTTAAATGGGATAAGGTGTAAATAAACAGGAAAATAATGGAAACAGACTGTCATTTTATTTAAAACGTCTCAGTTCAAATGGCCGAGGAAGGTATTGATTTCAAACAAAAATGATAATGGACTATGAAAAGATTCATATTCCAGAGTGGCCTGCATCAATTGCACCTTTTGATGAAACCGTCGAAATGCGAGTGCACACTTCAAATTAGCGGGCATTTACATGTATGAGCCTGTGCAATGTATGAGAACTGTTTTGATGTTTGAATAACTCGCTTTCGGGTGTTTCTTATGGCACTGCTTCTGGAAAAGAAACCAGCAAGTCATCTGCTCGCTGAACCCCAAAAATCCCCTCGCAGCTTTCTTCATGAGCAATTGTGCGTCAGTATTTTTGAAGGTGTGCCGAAAACAATTTCACCTCCGTTTCGTTCCGTCGTCATGCCGCTTCCACAGTTCAGCTGTGCAACGGTGGACCTGGGAGAGGAAGAACCTGTGAGGTGACGTGAAGAAAACATGGGTCCAACTAAAGTCTAAATTGCCCAGCATGCCGTTGTGCAATTGTGCCAGACCTCACATGTCTTCTCTGTGTCTGGCCCT
>JAOVYU010000032.1:7892403-7906414 GCA_025674565.1 Synodontis membranacea | reverse complement strand
CAACTAAAGTCTAAATTGCCCAGCATGCCGTTGTGCAATTGTGCCAGACCTCACATGTCTTCTCTGTGTCTGGCCCTCCCATCTGTCGCCCTGCCAAGCTGACAATGACCGGTCGTCAAAGCCCAGCTGAGTGTGTGTGGCTAACGTTTGAAGCAGTCTGCAAAAGGAGACAGATGGAGTGAAGTTCACAGAGAGAGGGAGAGAGAGAGAGAAGGATAAGGATGAGTAGAAATAGAAGAGAAAAAGATGCATCGAGAATTGAATTATTGACTCATTCAGTGAAATAAATGGGGGGGAAAAAATCGAAAGATGTCTATTTTTTTTAACCTTTCTCCAGAAATGAGTCTTGAGCGCCATTAAAGAGAAACAGATTTCATTTAACACCTCGCCCAGATGATGAGGCTGGCAGTAATCATGTTGCTTGAGAGCGTCTGTTGGTTTGAGAAGCTTTTTTTTTTTTTTTTTTTTTTTTGCTAGCGCTCGCCTTGCTGAGAGCGCACGGCCGTCTGCGCAGGGATTTCACCTAATGCAAATGCACCGCCGGTCCGCTGATCCACGGCGTGACTCAGAATCTCCACTGAAACGCCCACACCCCAAACACACACGCACATATATATATATATATATACATACATGCGCTTCTCAAAAACACTGACTAGCTGGAATCCATGTCGAACTTCTCATTTGCTGACATGAACATTTTTTTTTTTTTTGAGATTTGGTATTGCATATGGTTCATGCACAGCTGGTCATTTTGATGTACTTTATGGCTTTTTTAAAGTTAATAGACCGAAGATGAAAAAAAAAAAAAGAAAAAAAGAAAATTACACATGAATCAACTAAAGTGTATCTTACCTTATTTGTCTATGTATCGGCAACGAAGCATAAAAACAAGTTTTGTTGTATGTTTTCGAAAAACAATCAATAGCGTCTTCCATATCCCGATCCGATCTTGAAATTTCCCAGTGGCAAGTGTAGTGGCAATAAAGCAACCGCAATGCAGTCGTGGGTGATTGTTCCGGAGCGAGCACTCCTTCCACAATAGCTAATAACATTTTGATTATCTTTCTAATCCCGTTCATTTGGTTAATCCGCGTGCATTAAGGTAATTTGCATGAGACGCTGATTACTCTGTGGAGCTGTAAGAGGGGGGAAAATGCTCATCAGGGGAATTTTCTCAGTTCGGCTTTGGGTCAGGCTGGACCATAATATGCTCAAGAGCTCTCCCTTCGTTTCTTGCTCTGTCTATTAATTTCGCTCTGATGGAGAAAGCTCATCTTGGCTGTGTTCCCACTTCTGCATTTATATCATTTTACTGTCGGGTTTCCCTGCTGCTTTTTTCTATTTGCTATGTTTAGACAACCATCTTTTATCTCATTATCTCTTATTAAATATAGTCCCAGACTCCCTTGTTTGTTTCTGCCACACCTGTTGGAAATCCCCTCCGGTTACTGTACTGATTTGGGGTGTCTCTCCAAACTCATCAGTGACTAAATGTTAGCACTTGGCAACACCTCCTAAATGATTTCCTTGCTCTTCTTCTTATATAGTAAAACCCACTGACCGCCCATTTAGCGTTCGGTATAATTTAAATGATCTCGGACTTCCATTTAATTTGTCGATCATAATAGCGTTCGTATCTTGCATCCGCGGTACGGCTCTGAAGATACACATGGTATCCTATGGTAATTGGACACAGGCCCAGTTCATGAGAAAATAAAATCTCATAAAAGCATTGAAGAAAGGCAGGAGGAAGTGGTTGAAGAGCTTTGTAGGTTGGGGGGTGGGTCAGGCAGTTAGCTGTCATACCCAAGGGCACCTGGCAAACCCCCCCCCCCCAAACCCAGACATACTACAACATATATTTTTTTTTTCTGGCAAGCTTTCAAGAACGGCTCAACGGTTTTTTGGAGTATTCGAAACGTGTCGCAACAGAAAGGCGAGTGAGGGGAAAAAGAAGTCTACACTTATCAAAGCAACCCACCCTGTGGCATGGCAGTTGAGCTTCCACTTATCACAGTCACAAGCAGAGCCCTTTCATAGTTTAGCAACACAAAGAGTCAACCTTCAGTGCTTCAGGTTATGCCAATCTTTTTGTGTAAGCGTGGCTTTTATGAATGTGACTGAAAACTAAGAAATAATCGTTGGTGTGCTGTTGTCCCTCATTTACCCCCAAGCTGAACATCCGCCTCAGCAAAGTGATACTCTGGACCATATGTGAATGCTTAGACATTGTGCCAAGGATAAAGGATAAATTTCGTTTGATAAATTAAAATAGGTAAGGATTCTAAAGACGCATTGATGCCATTTATTTCATTTTCAGTGCATGTTTTTTTTGGTACTTGTTGATACAAATACCCAAATGAGTAATTCAGTTCAGTTCAATTTTATTTGTTTAGCACTTTTTTTTCTTTTTTTTTTACTATGGACGTTGTTACGAAGTAGCTTTACAAAATGTACGTATTCCAGTTATAAATTTCAAACATTCTAATCGATCAATTTGATCATTTATCTAACGAGCAAGCCAGTGGTAGCGGTGGCAAGGAAAAACTCCCCGAGAAGACACGAGGAAGAAACCTTGGGAGGAACTAGACTCAAAAGGGAACCCATCCTCGTCTGGGTGACACCGGATAGTGCGATTACAAATAACTTCCTTCTGTTACTATGTTCTGTCTTCAGAAGGGCAACGGTATTGCCAAGAATTCCCCCATTAGTTTTTCTCTCGTTTTAAAATGAAGTCTGTTTAGTTGAAGTCGTCAACCGTTCACTGATCGCTAACATTATCATGGTTTCTATATGTACCTGCAGACTGTTTTTATAGGGCTGTCCTCAACAGGAGCAAGTGGTTTCCAAGTGATAATAAAGCCAATCGGAAGTAGGACATCAGGATGGATCAGCCTGGGCTGGAGAGCAGATGAAGTCAGGATCGTTGATATCTCAGAACAAGCACGTATAACCTTAAGAGAAAGAATAACCTACTTAATATTAATCGATCAGCTTTGTTTACTTGAAAACGTTTACCTTCATGCATTTAGACTACTCTGCTCGTTCAACGGTCAACATTCGTTCGTTTATTTTTAGCTAGCTGAATTACCGTGAAGAAGAGCGGGGTTTATTTGCTTACTGCTTTGTGCAGTGACAATGGACCGAGTTTTATGTTTAAGAGGTTTTTATGAGTTCACTTGTGTTGTCCGACGATGCTGTAGATCCTAGAGAGTTTCACACAGCACGGTTTGCAGCCTCCTTTGATTTGATTGCCAACTTTCGAAGTGAAAAGTCCAGATCGCTTCATTTTGTGTCGTTTGTTCGTTTGTTCAACAACATACACTAAGCTTCGGTCATATGTAATGACGAGTAAATGAGCACAGTTTCGCACCGATAGTCCATAACATGACAAGGTTTTTAGCGCGAACCTATTCTAAGGAACCCTTCTGTTTCTGGGTCCAGAGGGACTAAGCGAAGACCCTTGAGGGATCTGTTCTGGAGATCTTGGATTTTCGACGATTAGTATGTTCTTAATGATAATTGATAATGATGGGGTTTTCTGGGACAACAGTCTCAGCCAAGTACCTTTTTGACAACATATGAACTCAGAACTCACTCCAGCTCCAGTGTTAGGAATGTGTCTGGGACCTCCACTCAGACTCTACTAAACAGAGGTCAAAGTGCCTCAGCTATTTTCCCCTTTTTAATTCATTGGGGTTTGGAAGCATCAGAAGGGTTGAATTAGCAGACCGCAGATATAAATGCTCCCTGGGAAAGTGAAGTTTACTTGGTTCACACTGAGAGCTGAGAACTAATGTGTTTACAACTAGGGCATGTGGGCAACAACTTAAATAAAAACAGGACATCACAATAGCTGAAGTCAGCATAGGTGCATGAGAAAATCGTTTCATAGCAGTGGGTTTATTTTATTTTTTTTTGTGATATGATGTCATGATGACATTTTGTTCTTTGATCATGAGACAGAATGGAACAGAAGAACATTGTCTAATTATCGCAAAACTTTCATAAGCTTAGCTTCAGTGCAAAAATCCTGCCTAATGGGCATGGAGCGTCGTAAAGAAAGATCGCTGGGTTTCTCCTGAAAGAGAAAATTCGGAAAGTACGAGAGCACAGAAAATAAGAATGCAGACTGTCCGACAATTAAACCTGACGTTAGTCATCAACAGTTCCCTGATGGATACATCTAGTTTGCGTGTCATGTAAACAAATGAAATAAACAAGGCATCCTACGAGGTGTATTGCCAAACCTGGATGCTACGGATTAGAGGCTTTCAGGATGTTTTAGATATTAAAATCCAGTCTTGGAGACATTCCAGTCCAGTCTTCTAACCTTAACCTTAACCCTAACCTAGACTTGTACTCTTGTACTCTTAGTGAATAAATGAGGTCAAGAACCGCCTACTTTGGCAGAAAGCGACAAATTGATTGACGTGCCAGATGACCAACCAGTTTTTTTTTTCTTTCTTTTTTTTCTAGTAGTCCATCTGCACACATGGGGCTATCTTGTTTGCTCACTGCTCACGCAAATCTCTTTAATAACTTTTAATGACAGAATTGTGTGAACGCTTTTCAGTCTAGTGACTACATCTTGCTCCGAAAAGCTAATTATGGTACAGTGCTGAAAAGTTTTCCTACTGTGAACCAATTCGTACATGGGTGTATACACGGGATTGTGACGAGCCAGCCAGAGAAGTGTACAAAAGATATCGGAAATCACATTATCCCCTGGGTGGTGGGTCTGAAGCATAGGCTAATTTTTAGGAGAAAGAAGAGAGGAAGTGAGCGGCCAAGACTCCTTACAGGAATTTGTGCGGTTCTCTCAGCTCATGGTAGCCTCAGAGGCCCTCGTCTCGTCACCCTCGTGCAACTGTGCTACAAATTATGGATCGCACTGCCAGCAATATCTCCGCTCTTGGCTGTGTTTCTGCAGAACGTGGGTCCCACTTTGATGTAGAAGCCAAGGAGTCTGCTGTTCTGCAGAAAACCCGCAGGCCCCTGCAGTGGGATTGAGTCCTCTTTGGTCCATGGGATGAGGCAGGAAGTGTGTTTATCCCTGTTAAGCAGTTTGTAATGGATAGCGTGTCATAGCTGCATGTTTGTATGGTGCCCGCACTAGGAAGTGCTCTGCGCCACGGGGAAAACATTGGTGCTCTGAGGAACTTGTAATAAAAATTGATTTGATATTTCCTGAGAGAGAGAGACAGAGAGGGGAAAAAAAGAGAGAAAGCCTTTATAAATAAGAACAAGAAAAAGCACGTCTTTCTCTGTGTGTGTTTGTTTGTGTGTGTATGGAGTGCATGGGGTACCTGAGATGTGGTTTTATCATCAATGTTTTTGGTTCAGCGTCTAAGAGTATTGGTCAATGAGGGGAAAAAAGCACTTCCCAGTACCTCCACTAAATCTGCTTTAGATGCATACATTCATAGTCATACCTCTGATTGCATATCTTTTTTTTTTAATAAAGATTTTATTTAAAATCAATTTATAAAAAAAATGGATTCAGATATATTTGATCTGTTTTAAAAGAATTTCACTGTATTACGGACTCCACAATATTTTCATATCAATCCCCCAAATAAAAAAAATTTGAATACAGGTCTCTTGTTCTGCTTTTAGTCCCCTGAGGTCCTATATGTCAGACTTTTATAAAAAAAATTTTTATAAATTAATTTATTTAGTATAACTAAAAACGAACAATATATATATACCCTGTCCTGAAAGTGGTACATTTCTGGCAGACACATTGAATTACTGAAGATGTGGTGCCTGGGTGACGTTTGGAGCCTTGCATGATCCTCCTGTGTCAGGAGGCAGGATTCCTCTGGGTTGTCTGGTTTTCTCCCGTGTGAATGCGAATCAGCGCGCGAACGCATGTGCGTGGTGCACTACGATGCTCCGTGTCCCATTCCAGGTGGATTGCAGCTTCATGCCCGGCATTCAGCAAACCGTGGTGTAAGAATTAAAAACCGTCTGCCTCTGAGAAAACAAAAGGACAAGGCCAGCTTTGTGTTTTCTTGTGTATGAAAATCCTGTGTGTTCCTGTGCGTGCTTGCGCAGTGTATCGCCTCTCTTTTCCTCAGGAAATATGCAGCATCAGGTGGTGCGTTAAGTTAAAAATGAGAGAGAGGTTCAAACCGATGAACATAAATTAGAGTTCTCCGAAACGGAAAGCGCTACGTGAGTGGTTTCTCTCAGACTGGATAACACTCTCAGTTTGCAATGAAAAAGGGATCAGATGTGTTTTAAATCCGTTCTTGGATATTGCTTACTAAAAATAGTACACTGCTAGTATTTATCAGACAAGCCCCCTCTATTTACATTCTCCCTCTTTAGAGTTCTGGATATATATTCTTGACTGCCTCTCACCTGGAGCTTGGTTGAGTGTTTTTTTTTTTTTTTCCGTTTTGTTTTCTACCTCTGCGTTTGTGGCCTCCCCATCCTGCTCTCTTTTACACATTTCACCCCTCCCTCTGCTCCGCATTTGCATCACAAGCAAACGGACAATTTGACTTTTTATTTTTGCATTTTTATACTGAATGTTTTTCAAATGTGGAAAAAAAAAATCACCACACCGAATGGCTGGGATGAAGCTTATTTTTCATCCTGCCCTTTGCTGTGTCCTCATCCAATGCTACATGGAATACCAGTTATTTTCAACATGCACACAGGTGCTGTATTTATACACTAGGTAAGATAAAGTTTCACTATCTAGGATTCGGTTGATTGCTACTGAATGCCCCTCCCTTAACACTCCCTTTCCGAGTGTGCCATCAGGTGCCCATAGTGTACTTCCAAATACTTACATTTACACTTACATTCATTGATTCCTCTTCGTTCTTCTCCCTTGTCTTTCTTTCTTCTTCTTCTTTGCCGTCGTTTCTTTGGGACTCACGCGGCTGCTTGTATAAACACGCAAGACGCTCTCTAGAGGTGCGCGACATGGCATCTTCGTGGAAGTGGACCCACTACCTATGTAGATATAAAGGACTCATTCTAAGCTTACAAAAATGCAACAATTCGTAGTTGCAGATAATTATGCGATAATGAAAACACACTTTTGAATACTGTATTCCGTTTCCTCCTAAATCCTCCATAGTGAACAGTATCTCAAGTAATTATAATGTTAGCTAAGGAAGGTGACCCGCAGACATACAACAACAGAAATGAACAAATTTCTAATCCTTTTTTTTTTTGTTTTTTTTTGGATTGATTTGATTTTTGAGACATTTTGGCACATCGTGTGTCAACACTTTTGTTTACATTAAGAACACTAATCCAGATCTTGGCCGATCTTAGCCTGATTGTAAAACAATGAAACCTCAATTGTAGTTCGTCTGGGTCACTGTGCAGCATTAAAAGTGCATTAAAACACATGTTTTACCACCAATCAGATGAAGCTCTCATGAAGGAGAAGACATTTAACTGTGAATAAGCCTTCGTCGGCAGTGAAAGTAGGAGCGACCGTGCGGCAGCAAACACCGAGCAGATTCGAGACTTGAGCAGTGATTATTACTGCAACAAATGCTTCGGTTTGATTCAAACCAAGAAGCCATGAAATGAAAGTGGGGAGTCTGGGTAAAGTTTACAGATTTCATACAGCCGCAGCACCGACGTTGCCAACTATCATGCTTGGAAAAACAGATTACGAAATTTTATTCAATGAAAGACTCAGAGAATATTTGGGGACTGGGATGAATAATAGGGGGACTGAACGGGCTAGGGAATCTCCTCTGCTGAAGATCATCTTGTAGAACATTTATATTATACTCTACTGTGCAGTGAACCTATCTATGCTGAATGGAAAGCCATTTCGGATTTATCCTAACCGAGCTTTTGTCCTTGTCTGAAGATGAGTCGGCAAACCCAGGGTACTGTGTGAAATGTCAGCGAGCTAAACACAAGCATATAATTATCATATAATTTTTTTTTTTTTTTTTTTGAGAAAGACAAAACAATTGTCATGTTCCGTGGTTTACAAATCCAGTGTAGTATATAAATTTGTTCTGGTGCTAAATATTTTATTAATTCATCCATTTTCCGTATCCACTTTGTTCTGGTCAGGGTCACTGGGGGTGTGAAGTGGGAACACACCCTCACACACTCAGGGGCAATTTAGCCATAGCCGTATCCACTTACCCGAATGTCTCTGGGAGGTGGGAGGAAACCAGAAAACGCACACGGACGCAGGGAGAACAGGGAAAACTCAAAGCGTAGGCAGTAACATGAGCTCAGGAGCAAACTGACGACTCTGGAGCTGTACGGCAGCAGCACTCTACCCTTTACACCTATTAAATCTATTAAGTAATTAAACTAGAATGTAATTTTAAAAGGAATCTGACAGCTTCCCTCCTCACTGAGCCCGTAACCCATTTTTTTTATTTATTTTATTTTACATTGCCTTCAGATCTACAGTTGAACACTAGTGTTGTGTTTATTCTGGTTGTGGCGGATTTAGGCAGATATGACTTGGTAATTGAATAGTGAGATGTGCTGCAGGCTCTGAGCATGAAAGAGTGTGCACAGTGGCGGTGAGGGGACCGAGAGTGGGAGAGACGCATGAATAATGCTGTTCAATGAAGGAAGCCTGAAGGCTGAGAGGTCTGCTTTTTTGTCTGTTCTGCACCGTATTATGCCGGGAGTCGAACACAGAGCAGTTACATTTTTAAGCATACGTCAGAGTTAAAGGGTCAAGGTGCAATTCCTCTCCTTCTTGTGTTCCTATCTACACTTGGATTTCTGCTTCTTCTTTTTTTTTTTTCCCCCATTAGATCTACTGAGCTTTTTTCCTTCCACCCAGACGGCTATCTCGGACTCGGTTTAAACTTTACTCTGCACATTATGTGGGTTTCAGGTATCAGTCATCCTGGAGCCAAGCCTGTTGGTTCGCTTACTCGTGTCACCTTGATCCGAGACAGGGGTCAGCTGTTTCCTTCACCGCCAACCTGCGGTGATTACTATACAAGGCATAGCTGCCACCACCACCCACCCGGTGACAGTGACGGGCATAATTAGAGCCTCTTTTGTAATGAATATGCGAAGGCCGTCGCAGGTGCAGAATGTTTTTTTCTGCAGAGAGTGTTGGGGCGATTTGTGGAAGGAAAGGTCACTGGCAATATACAACGATGCAAGCATGAATTTTAAGGATGGGCGAGGTAATAACAGATGATAATCAATATCAATATCATTTAAGTGTGTATTTAAGTAAATAGTTGTCATGATATATAAGTATGTAAACAAACCGCCATTAAACAGTAAATTTTAAGTCTGATGACCCTTTACTTAATGTCCACGGAAACAAACGATTCACCAGAAGAAGTGTGTAATATAAATGTCATAGGACCATGACATAATTTAGTCCAACTGTTCAGCCCTAATTTACACACATATATTATTATTATGACTATAATTATATGATATTATTCAAATATTGTCAACTTTATGGGACGTTAAGGACATTAATATGCAGCGTGTTACTGTAAAATTACATGAATTGAAATATGAATTAAAATTAGAAAGACTTTCTAATGACAAATATTGCAACAACGTTATACATTTTATGTTGCCGTCACTCACATGAAGTGTGTGTGTGTGTGTACATGTGTCCCCGTGCATGTGTGATAGATTTATCGCCCATCTACTGTATGATGCTGGCTGAGTTCCATTATACCAGCAGATGCCCTAAACATCATTTTGGAATGAGGGTGTAAGTGAGCACTATTCCCAGCCAGTGGCGATCTTGTTTCATTCAGCATTTTGACAATGGATATCCTGAAGACCTATTATGCATGGTGTGGGGGGGGGTAACGGAAATGCAATTATGTCTATGTCCAGCTGTGGCCTCCTAAGCTTACCCCTTGCTTCTTTGTGTCATAGGGAACAAAGGCCAAGGCCGTATGTAACGCGCTAAACCCGTCAGTGCTTTCTGTTCACCTCAGGGAACGAGTATGGAGACGTTCAGAATGTCGTTTTTGTGTTTCACGTCATAAACATTACACATGCCCGCCCATATGCTACGTACAACATATAGGGGTCCCAAAGGCTCTGAGTGTGTCGTAGCACGCAAGCGTCTTCCTCTACTCATTGAACTGCTTGAGTGGTAACATAAATACACTCCTCAAAGTGAAGGAATGAGGAAGTAAATTGGCAGGATATTTCGGTGAGATTCATGAGATTCATGAGACGGAGCATCCGTTCCACTGACATGAATCAGGTCGCAGATGTTCTTTAGTGAATTGCGCCAAAATACACTTCAGATTGGCTTTTCTGAGCGTGCACTCATTTGTAAAAGAGAAGATCGAAGAAGTTGTACCCCCAGGGCGAGAGGGATTGGCTAACAAAGAGGGAGGGTGTGAGGTCATCTCCTGGCTATGTGCCCAGTGAGGAAATCTGGAGGATGTGATGACAGTCACATTGACACTGAAACCGTCCCCTCCACTTCTGCTTTCTTATAAGGGCACAGCCTTGAACATCGCTATGTCAGATGGCCATTCACAAAGTTGGCTTGGTTAATCCAGCTCTTCCGCCGTTCATCTGATTGCAGTTGGCTTCCATAGATCTGGCACCCTCTGAGTATATCCTTACATGCTTTTCGTAGTATATATAGTAAATATAGGATATAGTATATTTAGTATATATAGGATATAGTAAATATCCTAAATCACCTGGGGTGTTTTTCTTGTCTTGTTCCTAAAGCATACATTGAGCATGAGACGTTCCAATTCGATGTAATAGAGGGATGTACACCCAAATGATTTGCTCCTCCCAGTGAAGTGTACTAATATTTTAATATACAGTAAACCCTCACCACTTCGCGGTTTGAATTTCGCAGCTTCACTCTATCACGGTTTTTTCAAACAGAAAATATATTCATTAAAAAGTTGATCGAGACAATGAAAATGAAAATGCTAATAATGGTAAAAACCGTATTTAGAAGGTAAGCAGGTTTTCTATGCTCTAACTATGCGGAAATACTGCTTCGCGGAAATTCACTCATCGCGGTAGAGTGTGGAACGGATTAACCGCGATAAACGAGGGGTTACTGTAATTCCGTACAATGCCCTGTATACAATCTACACCACCATGTTATACCTTGTATAGTCGCCAAAGAGTAAACACAAAGCCATTCGGGATTCATTCTGGCATGCAGAGGGTGGGATTTTCGTAGCTCGTTGGTAGGTAAGTCAAGCTGTGTATCAGGTTTGCGATTATATGGTTTCCGAAGAAAAACGGGAAAACAAAAGGAAATGGGTTCGTAGTTACAACACCACAATATGGGATCACTGATTTGTTACTGATTTGTAAAGAGATGCATCATACCTTTATGTTAACAGTCATTCAGATTTTTGGGAACCTTCCAACAGTCTGTCATTTGTCAGAATAGGTCCGGCCCGGGGAGGTTGCTTCTGATTCTCTATATACGAGTGTAATTTAACTCTCGGAAAATAATCTTGCCTACAAGCTGTGATGGCTTGTACGAGTCTTGCTCACGCTGGTAGATGATCCATTTTTTGCATCATTTTACCGTAGTAGCTATTACACCATTAAGACCATTCCTCATGCCGGTGGTGTAGTCAGGAATTAATTTCATGAGAAAATAAGAAAATAATATCACGCATTATCTGTACAATTAAAATGATAAGTGTGGCGGGGGAATGCCAGAAGCGGCGGCGGTGGCACTCGGAATTTGTCGTTTTATTATTTAAGGCGCAACCTGCCGTCAGCCAACCTAGCCATATTAATAACGTTAACGGGCATAGGAAACAAAACACCTTTACCATGGTTCCACTGAAAATGATTGCAATAACCTGCTAGTAATCGGGGAAAGATTACATTCTCCCTCATATCTTTCAAGCTGCAGTATTTCATCAGGTGTTACCCTGATGTCCGCTTATTAACTTTGTAGCAGGTAGTACCTTATTAAATGTTCTAAAAACAAACTAAGTGACTTCTGGGTTGGTTCCATCTGCAGAAACTGTAATAATGAATTTCTGAATGTCTTTATGTACTTTATTAAATCTTCATATGCGAAACCTATCCCTCCTAGATATGCCTGTACTTCATGCCATTGCTTTAAAACAAGCCCTCAATCTGCCAATACCGTGCTTGAGTTGCACTTTCCCACAGTTTGTTGGATAACATTTGCATCTCGGGAGCAGTACGCTCAACCCCATGAACAGCATGAGATGGAAGTGTGACTAACAAGCCCTCTGTGCTCCCTGTCCCACCTTCCGTACCTTCCACTTTTGCTGAAAGCAGGGGTCAGAGACGAGGCTGTGTTACCGAGACCATTAGCAGCGGCCTTGGGCAAACATAGGCAGTCTGTTCAAACACGGGGCGGAAGCAGCTCTAATGAGGATGTTTACTGAGGTGGAAAAAAAAAAAAAACGGCATGAGCAAACAGGGATGTGGACACACATTGACACTTCATTCCTGTCGCCTCTCCTGCTCTGGGGCCTGCCACAGGCCCTAATCACACCGGCAGGCAGAAGTGCCTATGAAAGAGCCCCATAGCACCGCCAGGTTGCCACCGGATGACATCTCAAATTGTGCAGTGCGCTGCATCTCTTGTTAGTGTGCTGTTTTGTGCTTATCTCATAATCTTTTTCCTCTGGTTGGACCTATAAAAATTTGCCCTTTACGCTTAACTTATCGCTTAGAGCCAGTGTATGGAGCAAGCGAGACGCCGATAACCTGCAGGAAAGCGAAGTGGCCCGTCAAGTGATCGACAACGCAGATAACAGCGAGGTATAAAGAGAAAAATGGTAACGGAAGCATCTTGGAAGATTGCTGCATGGCTTTTTTTTTTTTTTGGGTCTGTGTAACAAGGCTGGTGGCCATTGTTAGTGGTGTAAACACACTGTAGGCCTGGCTCTTGTGTCATCGTTAAATACGTTCTGCTGGCTCAGCAGCACATGGTGGAAGAAACTGTGATCTCAGTCCATCTGGGCTGATAGTCTAACAGTCATTAGATGATCGGGGTGTGACCTAGCTAACGGTTGGTGATGTTGATGATTGACACAGATGATGACCTGCTGGTATAGACATTTGTACGATGACGCAACGCAATTGGACGATGGTCCTAGGCGTCAGTGGCAGGTTGGTTGGATGGGTTGGTAAGACACCCCTTTGGCTATTTAAAACAGGAAGATGTGTATGTGCCAGATGTGACTGGAGAAAACAGTTGTGCAGTCCATTCATCGTGTGCTTTTTAGAATCGCACTTACAGTGGCTTGCGCAAGTATTCACTCCCTTGGAACATTTCTGCATATGGCAAGAAATATTTACACAAAATAGCCTATAATATTGGAGTGGAGAAAAAATATCAATATAGTATTATAGTATTATAGTAATATGCGGAATGATTTACAAATAAAGATCACAAAAATTGTGACTGCATAAGTATTCACCCCCCCCCCCCCCCCCTTGTTGTTTTTATTTTTTTCTTTTATTATTATGCAAAAGTTTAGTACTTCTACGTTGTCCTAGTCACACTCGTTAAATGGCTCCTTCGTGCATCAGACCTTCTCCTCACATACAGATTCAGGCCAAGTACAAACAGTAGCTGCGCACTCTGTCTTTCACAAGGCGCCAACTAGTTAATATTGCATCAGGACATTTGGAGAAGCTGTTGAAGAGAACACACGAAACCCTTTTGCGCGAGAGGAATAGAGATTCTTCTGCACACCTTCACACGCCGAAAGCTGACCACCTGTCTCATCCTCTCATGCACAGTCTGATCCAATGGGTGTGTACCTGAGCCTTCTCCCGGCATGGAGTGCCGAACGCCTGCAATGCAGTCTTTCTCCCTCCCACCCACTCCTTCCCTCTCTCTCTCTCTCTCTCTCTCTCTCTCTCTCTCTCTCTCTCTCTCCTCTGTTTCTCTCTTATCTATTCGTTGCTTTGTACAGTCTCTCATTCTCTGCCTCTTTCTGTCTGTCTGTCTGTCACTTTGCTTTGTTTCATCTGTTCTCCTTCCTTCGCCGTTTTGTTTCTCCCTCCATCTCGA
>JAOVYU010000032.1:7849691-7866566 GCA_025674565.1 Synodontis membranacea | reverse complement strand
TGGAGTAACATTTGACCAGTGGTATCTGTACTTTCACTTAAGTAATGAATGTGAGTACTTTGTCCACCTCTGGTTGTGACTTGAGTGAGAGATGGAGTGTTTGAGATTAATCATTTCCCTATGATGTACCCTTATCTTACAAATATTTAATGAGTAATTCAGACTGTCTACATGCTGTCCATTAATTATCCACCCATTATTGGGGCAGCTGATATTTAATGTCATCATATAGATGTATGAAAGCTTGATGAAAGCTTCCTGATTGTTCCGTAAACTGCGAATGTATCATGGGTTGCGTTAATGGAGGTGTTTAGGTGTTTTATGATATTGTAATGATGTAACTAAATAAGATGGGTGAAAATGCAGGCTTGAGGAGTACCAAAGTACCAATTCAAATCAGAAATAAACTAAAACAGGTCAACCCAAACTAATCAGGCTCCGTAATGTCACAGGCAATAAAGCTGGTGGGAGAGGTCAAAACTGGTGTTTTCCCATTTTGTTGTTTATGTAGGTATGCTTTTTTTTCAATGGGCTGCAGGTAAAAATGATTCGAAGTTCAATAGTGGTCTAGATCAGGTGCTCAGTTGTATGCTGTTGGTTGTAAGTTTTTTTTTTGTCATAAAATATCAGCCAAATGAGTAAATGTAAATGATCATAAAGAGGAAACCAAGGCTGGTGAGAGGGATGTGGTGAAAGGATGCCCTGGCAGATGGTTGTAAACTAGTTGAAGAAACTTTTTTCCCACTCCACACAGTTAACTTCTTTTGATGCTTACTGTACAAGGCAGTCTATAGCCTGTGACTTTTCCTTACTTCATTCTACACATCTTCTTCCTGTAGGCTGTCTTGCACTTTCTGATTCTCACACTTAGCTGTTTTCGCACTTGCTTCAATTTATTCCTGTTACCAGCACTAAAGACCTTCTTCTTCTTCTTCTTCTTCTTGAGTTGATTTCTGGAAATTAGTGCTTAGTTATAGGTGGCACAGAACTATCTATCTGATATAGACAGTGATGCAGGTAATTATCCATCAGTGTGCTCTCCATGCTGTTCTCAGAGAACACTCCAGTCCTCCAGCATATCCACAGCCTTGACAGACTCTCCTGACCATCTTGATGGATACTGGTTGTCTCAGTAGCAAAGGTTTGTAAAAGGACAGTAGGCATCTGATTTGATTAAAGTGGTGAAGAGTGAATTGAGTGGAGTAGAGCTACAATATGTACATCCTTGCATAAAGCAGATGTAGAGTCCTCTTTTGTCTAATATGGTCTTTAACAAACTGCCTGGAAATGGGTAAAATTCCCAGAGATAAGTAATAGAGGCCCATGGTTGACACGTCTGTAGTCCATCCCTCCTATTGTGAATGATGTCATATGCAGAGGCTGTGTCAGCAGATGGCATGATGAACACTATTGTCATTATGACATGCAGCATATCCCTGGGAATGCACCTCATAACTGAATTATGATTTATGTTCTGCTTGCTTCTGTACCTCTTTTGTGTGACATTTGATGTGACATTTAATGTAATAGCTATCTAAGCATTCGCTAAAACAGAAGGCAGCAGTGATTAATGAGAAGAAATTTTCCCCATTCTTTGAAGGATGCATGTGAATTTGGCCTGGCTAGCTGCCTGACCTATTTAATAACAGGGGAAACAATGCATTTGAATGAACCCATTAAAGTCAGAGTTATCACTGGTGCATTGAAGCAGTAAATGTGCTAAAGATTCAGTTATGGCTCAGAGGGGTTGCAGTTTGGTTGGGGGGTGAGGGCGTTTAGTGACTAATGTGAATATTGTTTGTGCTCATGTTATCTTCATATTTTAATTAAAATGCTTTCCTTTCATGGCAGTTTTTGGTGTTGTTTTAGAGACATCAATTCATGCTGCATCCCAGGAAAAGTGCACTGGACCCAGGACCATTACCAATTAAGGAATCATATACACTTATGATGTGACCGATGCCCATTAGAATTTAATTGCAATGACTGACATGTGGCATATCATATCCTTTAAAAAAAGCCTTTCAGTAGTTTTTTTTTAAATGAGTCTATGGTGCTTTAGAAAGACCCTGCAGAAATCAGACATTTTAGCTGATTTTGGAGCTCTAATTATGTTTCACATTGTACCTCAGGTGCTGCTATGTTTTAGTTTATGTGTAATCTAATGCAATTTACTAGTCTAGAATATTTTACATTTGTACTTTCTTAAATAACTGATGGAAAATATTGCATTTTTCATGATATTCTTTTCTTTTCTTTTTTTTTTTCTGAGATGCACTAATACTTGGACAGCCTGTTAATGTATACTGACAGCTACCAAGGTAAATTTTAGGTAACATTTTTTGATTTATTAAGCCATTCTGTCAAACCCAGGGGAACAGTTGTGGCTGTTTAAAGAGCATACTTTTATCACAAGGTGGGAGAGTTACAGGAAAAGGGGTGGCTGAGCATACCTTCCCTTTCAGGTAGCCGACTAGCTGGTAACAAAAAGCCTTGTTGGTGGAAATGCCTTGTTAATTAAAGAAGTCAGAGAAAAATAGCTACTTTGGTTTGAACTGCCAGAAAGGATATAGTATTTAATATATTCACCCGTAAAGTGGTTGAGCCGCAAAGCATGCCATGTTGAGCAGAAATGCATCTCAGCATGCACAAAGCCTCAACCTTGAGGTTAATGAGCTACAGCACAAGAAGTTAGTAGTAGTTACATCACTTTCCACTCTTGTCAGCCAAGAACAAGCGGCTATCATGGGCACAGACGCACCGAACTGGACATTTTAAGATTAGGAAAAAAAAAAAAAAATCTATCTGGTCTTTTTCCACTCGTCAACTGTCCAGTTTTGGTGAGTTTTTGCCCATGATAGCCTCAGATTATTTTTCTCGCTTGACAGGACTGAAACCTGATTTTGTATTTTCTGTTATAGCTTTTCCACCTCAAGGTTCCAGGCATTGTGAGGCGTTCTGAGATGCTTTTTTGTCCATCACTGCAAAAAGTGCTAAAAAGTATTTTAAAGAGTGCTTATTTGAGTTACTATAGATTCCTGCTAGCTCAGACCAGTCTGTTCATTCCCTCATCAACAAGATGTTTCAGCCTGCAGTGCTCACAATATGCTATTTTGTTTTGCTTTTTTTTTTTTTTTTTTTTTACCATTCTGTGCAAACTCCAAAGACTGTTGTGTGCGAAATCCCAGGAGATCAGCAGTTTTTGAAATACTCAAACCAGCCCAGCTGGCAAGAGGAACCATGTAATGGTTGACGGCACAGAAATCACATTTTCCCCCATTCTAATGTTTGATGTGAACATTAACTGAAGCTCTTGACCTGTGTCTGCATGATTTTATGCACTGTGCTGCCGCCACAGGATTGACTGATTAGATAACTGCAGAAATGAGCAGGTGTACAGGTGTTCCTGATGTGCCTCCTTCATTCACCTTTGTTTTGTCTAAGGACAGGTGTTTGTTATGTCTGATCTGTCAATGTCGGATATCTTTGTCTCACTTCTTCTGCACCTTCCTCTCCTAGAGTCCCCTTCTCTTACACACCTCTTTGTACATTTATACTCACTATTGCATATTCACCTTTTGACATTTCTTTCAGGCATTTCTCATTATCTTCCATTGCTTGCTTTTATGTTTTGTTTTATTTCTCTCTCTCTTCTTAATACGCTTTTTAAATGTCTTTCCAGGGCAAAACAGAAACGCACGAGTCTACAGTGTAATTCTGTAAATCAGGAAACATTTGGTCATGCTGTTAGCATGCTAATATGCCTAGCGATGTTTGCTGCTTCTCTATAACAACATGAAATGCACCATTAAGCATGAGTTATGTACCATTAGTGAACAAGGAAGAACATCAGGGCTGTGAGTGTTAAAAATGTAAACAAATAACTTGAATTTATTGGAAAACCCACAGCTTCTCCACCCACAACATTTTCGAATATTCTGAAGGCCTGCTCTTCTGAAAGCACAGGGACATTAAAAGAAAGATGCCCTCATCACTCTTTCTTTGAGTGCATACATCTGTACAAGTCTACGTCGGTGTTTGATCTTTTCCTAACTCATTACATGTTGAGGTGAAAAGCTTGTAAAAGTTCATCATTGGTCTGTGTTTGCAGCACTTATTCCACTCCCTTGGATTTACGTGTGTCTCTGTTGTCTTTGACAGCTATGTAGCCTTCATAATATTTTTGTACTTATGTTATCAGCTATTTACCCGAATTGCATCTTGTGTCCTCTAATACCTGTTTTGGATAAAAGCTTCTAGCAAATAAACAGAAGTAAATGCATTAACTCTAATACAGCTACTGACTGTGATGCTTTTCAGATCGTTTTTTTTTTGTTGTTGTTGCTTCGTCTGAAATAAATTACACCTTAAATTAGATTTATGTAGCTGCACATTGATTGCTGCTTCATCTGGAGAGTGACAGGAGAGTCTCGGAGACGCAAATGGTGAAGAAAGACTGTTTAGATTAATGGTTTACTGATGCTGGGAATTTATATTAGATTCTGATGAAAGAGGAGACATTAAAAAAAAAGTTCATAGAAAAAAAATGATTAGATGTTTATCTTTCCCAAATGTCGTTTGCAAGTAGAATGATGCTTAGGGAAAGACACTTGCTACCTCATTTAGATGGATCACAGACAAGAAGGATAATTTTTCCATAATATTAGCTTGGTATCCATCTTGCCAACTAATGCCATATTGGACTGCTAACACTTTTTTAAAAACGGTGGGTTTGGAAACTATTCCTAACTATTCCTAACCTACCGTCACAAATACTCCATCAGTTAAAAGAAAAAGGCTCTCTGATTTGATGAGACAAAATTATAACTCTTTGGGCTGAAGTGCCCAAAGTGCATCAAGTAAAACCAGATACTGCTCATCAACTGTCTAATACAATCCCTAGAGTAAGACATGTTGGTGCCAGCATCATGCTATAGCGGTACTTCTCAGGAGCATGGACAGAGAGACAGGTCAGAATTGATGGAAGGATGAATGCAGGCAATATATAGTGATGTCCTTGAAGAAAAACCTGCTACATGATACACAAAACCTCAGACGGGGGCAAGGTATCTTCTTTCAATATGACAAGAACCTGAAGCACACAGGCTAAACAGTGCTGAACTTGGTGATCCAGTGGTCCAGACTTCACTCCTATAGGACATCTGTGGAAAGACCTGATGATGGAAGTTCACAGATGCCGACCATCTAATCTGATCTAGTTATTTGAGAAGATCTGCTAGGAATAATGGAAGAAATCACTTAAATCCAGGTGTAGAGACTTACCCAAGAGAACAGAAGCTGGAATTGTTGCCAAAGGTGCTCCTACAAGTATTGAATAAACAGCCGGAATACTTGACCTAAATATCTAAATGAGAGTTTCAGACATTTAATACATTTGCAAAAGACTTGTTTTCACTTTATTGGTTAGACCAATGGCAAAAAGGTCAACTGAATCCATTTTTAAATTAATTCTGTAATGCAATAAAAATTTAGACATGTAGCTCAGAGCTTCAGCTGACCCAGTCTGTAAGCATTCTACTGATTTTTTTCCCCATACCTTGGGATCCCCAAAGTGGGTCAAAATTTTCGTTTTGTGCACCTTGCTGTGATTTTGCTTTACTGAAGAATGCAACAGGGCTGAAAAGTCTGTGCAGGAAAATCATTAAAAAGGCAAAGGATAGACATGACAAAAGGAATTGGATGGAAAAGCGTGGGCTCTGTGTGTATCAACCGTTCCAGTGTGTTTGTATCAGGTGAGCAGATGTGTTTCGGTCTGCGTTTGACTTATCACACTGAATGAATGGAGGGTGGTTTCCCGCAGAGCTGTGGAGCAGATGAAAGGGAATGGCAGGCAGCTTGTTACTGCACACTGATGGTCAATAACATAGCCACCATCACATCAGGAGAGGTTCATATTGCCAAATGATTCAAGTAATGATCTACATGGTGCATGATATCTCATATTTTTGTCTGTATATACCATCATAATGCTGTATAATCAATTATCATAACAAAACATGATGACCACTGTCTTCACCACTGTAAAGTTCTGGGTGATTCTACAGAAACAGTGCCATTTGTTTGAATGTGAAGGGGTTGAAGATTTTGTCTTAACCTGATGCTAGTTCTTAACGCTAGCAGCTAGCAGGATGACACAGCATTATTCGGCTTCGATATTGTTCTATTTTATAGCTATAAAAATTACTTTTTGATAAAACCTTCTAAACTATGTGTTTTGCCCCCAACAGTGTTGAACACCTAAACCTGACGGAACCTATATGTTCATAAAAAACATAAAATATTTATGAGAATTGAGAAAGTAGTTTTCCGCTCGTCACACCGTGCTGTTCAAGAGACTTTGATGATCCCAATTCCTCATAAATGATGTCACAGGATCAAACCATTATTTTATTAAATGGGGGTGGTGGTGGTTTTGTTACGGGGTTGAATTAAACACAGGGAGAAAGAGAGAAAAATACTTCAGTTTCCATTAAATTCAATCTCTTTTCCAAAGAAAATATATTATACATGGGAAGGGGTTAGCAGTGCCTAATTTTGCAAAAAAAAAAAAAGTTTATTATTATTTAACATTATTAACTCAAATTTGACCATGCTGTTGGTATGATGGACAACGGGGACAGGCAAAATTCTTCATATTCTTTGGAAAAACACAAAGATAAAAGTTTAAATAAATGTCATTATAACTTTTTTCTCTGCTAATTATAAAAAAAAAATTTGAAATGATGCAGCTCAAATGTGGATTTATGAATGTTATGAAAAGTTGTAGCAGCATTACATCTTGGGACACTGAACCTACTGACATGGCACCAAATCTGTAGAATGACCCTTCTATTATTATATAGTGACTTCTTATGATTCTTACGATTAAATACATGAAACAACGAGTCACTGATTTCATAAAGACATGGTAACGTTATTTCCTATTTTTCATCTCTGGATTTCGAGGGTAAAAACCATGCCTTTTTTTATATCAAGCTTTATTGAATTATTTTCAAAAATATCATACATACACACATCTTCGCATTACTATTGAAAAAATGCTGCATGTCCTACAGTAGGTGCTGATAGTCATATACGCTGTGGCCCGCTTTATTCTGCATTTTAACTTTTATATGTAACGCTTAGTGGTTTATCATTAAGTACTGATACTTACTGATTTTTTCTTTTAATTTTAACAATCTTAACAGATTTGATGTCAACAACTCCATTCTTGGTTTTAATGTAGTACTGTTTAGTTACTTTAGTACTGTACTTGGTTTTACTTTACTGTACTTTTAGGACAGTACTGACTTTCCTGTAAAAAGCTGGGTGTATAAATGTGTTATAAAAGTACGCAGAGGAATCCTTAGTAAGGAGTATGAGTTAATTTTAGGAGTAAATTGAAGTATAACAGTTACATCACTGTCAACTGATTAATGACACTCTATTTATGTAGTAGGTTTATATAAATGCAAAGAAATTAGGTACAGTACAATGTGCAAGGTATAATCATATGAAGGTCACAATGAATCACAATCAAGTTCACATAATAATAACAATAATAATAATAATAATAAGAAGAAGAAGAAGAAGAAGAAGAATCACAAACTAGACATGCCAAAACAATCTATTTATGTTAAGAGAGTACATTCTATCAAACTACTGGAACTGAAAATGAACTTAAGTTGCAGAGGGAATTCTTTTAGTCTTAAGAAGACTTCTTAACTAGAGAGTTATTCTCAAAACTTTCATGCATACTAACTTCGATATTAATATTGTATCAAATATACATTTGAAATCTACGCATAAGTATTGCAAACCCTGTGTGCGTTACATTAGAAACCATATGTTTATACAAGAGTGTAGCGCTTGAAGTGCTTGAGTTAATTTACAGTGAAAATCATCTGAATGATGCGAATGAAAGGCTGGCTGTAAGGTTCCCAAGAGTAGGGGAGTAAAAAATGTACACTGTGAAATGTTTTATAATGGAATTCCATTTCCATATTTAACACTGATTACTACTGTATTAAGGAAAGTTGTATATGCTATCATGGCAAGTAAAGAACCAGTTTCCTTCGGAAACCAGCAGAGTCTTTTCATGTGCTTGTTTTCTTGCCGAGTACAAATAACAGTCATGACCATGACCTTGACCTCACATGGGTAGTGTAAAAAAAAAAAAAAAGCTCCCTGTTACATCATGTTCATCTTTTGGTCATTCTTGGCAACTAAGGTGATCTGGTGGTCAGGAGATTTGTTTAGTTCAATACCTGCTGTCTGGACTGTCCACACAGCAACCACTCAACCTGATAACAGAGCAAACACAGACCCTGGTGATGCAGGGGCTCGAAGGCAGTTTGTACACCATCCTGAGTTCTATGGCTCTGCTAACGTGGAAGCATATGTGTTCTACACCTTAATGTAGAAATATGCTTCTAACATGCATATGCCACAAATCAAGGCTACATATAAGACTGTTAAATATGATTATGCTGCAGGCACAAATGAACACTCTTGTAGAACATTTGAATTTTGCAACGTGAAATGCTAGAGGTAATAAAAAAAGAAAAATATTTAAATGTATTGCTAATGTAGTCATGATTTATATATGCAGTTTTGATATTTGGTTACTGTGCCATTATTCTGAAAGAACAGATGATGTGCTCTAAATGGATACAAATACAGATTTTGTTTATTTGTTTGTTTGTTTTTGAAAGCTTGTTAGAAAGGTTCACAGGACGTGATTTATCTGGTTGACTAGAGGTGTGTGTCAGGAGTGCATACGGTATGGGTGTGAGAGAGTGGTCAGATGAAGCTCAGGAGAAAAACATATTCTTCATTCATTAATCGTTAGTAACTGCCTGGTCATGGTTATAGTGGTTTAATTGGGCTGTTTAAAGTGTATTTTGGGAAATTGAATGAAATAAAACCAAATTTGTTATATGAAGTACAGACAAAACGAATACCTGTATAACATGTAGTTTAGACCAAGTATGAAGTTGAGTAATGTAGCTGTGGTTGAGGAAAAGGATCAGATTGCATGGCATTTGGGGTTTTTTTTGTGATAAGGATAAAAAAAAAAATAAATCAGTTTAGGCCATGCACACTTTTTTTCTGAGTAGAGATGTAAATATTTTACACTCTAAACAGATACAGAGTGAAATTGTGTTGGTTAATCAAATAGACTCTGATGGTCAATGAAACTTAATTACTTAATCAATAAATTTACCAATCGTTATTCTCTGGCGGTGCAAGTGGTGTAGTGGTTATAATTGGTACCTGGCTCGAAAACCTGCAGGCCTTTTTGTGTGGAGTTTGCTTGTTCTCTCTGTGCCTTCATGGGTTTCCTCTGGGTTCCCTTTTCTCCCGCAATCCAAAGACATGTGGATTAGGTCAGATAGCTTCTCTTACTTGTCCACAGGTGTGAATGTGAGTGTGAATGGCTGTCTGTCTATGTGTTAGCCTTGCGATAGTTTGTCCAGGTTGTACCCCGTTTCTCTACCAAAGTCATGTGGGATTGGTTCCAGCTTCTCCTGTGACCCACAATGGATACGTGGCATAGAAAATGGATGGATAGAACCAGTTGTTTGTGGTCTAAAATATTATCTCCATTTAATTCTGTGCACGTGTTCCAGTGTTTAATGAATGTCCAGATTCCTTTGGAAAAATTTTGGTCGGGTGTGCACCCACCGATGCACCATCTGTTCATTTCATCTTCCAACCAGAAGGTCTTTCCACTCAATGCCTCCTTTAATAGTCGAAAAAAGGAAATCACTCAGAGCAAGATCTGTTGAGTACTGTACAGCTGATGTGGCGCACTCAGATTGCAGGTCCTCAAAGGTTACAATAGTGTGTTGTGCAATATGGGGCTGTGCAGAACCAACTTTGTGCCACTGGTGACGATGGAACCCCTGTTGCACCTTTAAGGCTTACTTTGAATCACCCTGGTAAATAATTTGTCTTCTGAATGCTTGATGATTGCTGGATGAATGAATGTCTACACGTAAAGATTGAGAACAAGTAGTGAATTAATACAGAAAACAAAACACTTTCATTTCTGATTGAAATGAAAGTGTTTTTATTGTTGCTTTGATTGAAGCCATTATACTTTGTGTCATTATGAGTCATCAAATAGGGTTTCTTGTAGGGTTAATTGCAAAACCTCTATGCCAGTAATAACATGGCTGAACTGCAAGTTGCATTAAATGATCTGTAATGAAAATCTGGTTCATGATTTCACATATGGATATACAGTGTATAGTGAAAGGCATGTGATGAATACCAAAGAAAATTGTAGGAAGACATTGAATTTAGTCAAGTACATTCCCATGTGCTACATTACTGCCCAGTACAGCAAACTGTACTCATAGTTCGGCATAGTAAATTATCATCTAATTTATTTATTTTTTCTTATTTATTTATTTATTTACTTACTTACTTATTTATATTTTATGTTTTTTCCCCCTCTGGGCCTTCCAGGTCTCCTGGAAAAAACAAAAAAACAAATTGATTTCTATTCCCGTGGTTGTTGATATTCCTGAGAGATTGTCACAGGATCTCATCATCAATGATAAAGCAAGATATAATCATGTTGGTAAAAAAAAAAAATGCTGCTCAGGTTATTCACTCTATAATGACTATATTTTAAGTCATTCCAATACTGCATTCAATTAAGTATGGGATGTTTACAGTATACTTTTCTCATAGTCAGACATTTTACATGTACTTGGCATCAGTTATGAGGGGATATGAGGGGGAAAAAAAGGTGCGGTATATAGATATGCAGTGGTACAGTACATATTATTTCCATACTATAATTCTTAACTTTCAAAAATGACTGACTGGAGCAATGTTCTATGGTCTGATGGTGGTTTGGGGTAAACAGAAGGCATTTTAAATTAAACTCTGGCTGCCCTTGCCAGTAAACTAAAATTGGGTCATCATTGGATCTTCTAACAGGACAGTAATCCGAAGCATATGTCCAAATAAACACAAAAATTTAATCAAGCTTCTGCCATGGCCGTCTCAGTCCCCTGAGCTGAACCTCGTTCAAAACATGTGGGGTCAGCTGAAGAGGACGGTGCATTAGAGGGCCTAGGACCCTGGATGATGTGGAGAGATTCTGTTAAGAGGAATGGTCTCAGATGATCAGCTCTGTATCTCCAACCTTATAAAATGTTATAAGAAAACTCAATGCTGTTTTATTCACAAAGGGAGGCTGTAAAAGTATTAAATGAAGATGTGCCAATAATTGTGGCATATATGTTTTTGCTGAAAATATTTTTTTCTTGTTGAGGGATTTGTTTTTCTCTGAATAAATCAATTTCATTTAAAGGTTGGATTTTTCTCATTTGTTCCAGTGAGACATAAAGGTGGATTTTTTTTTCTCTAACCCTTTGAATAATATTTACAAGTGTTTATAGTAAGTGTGTAGGGCACTTTACTGTATGTACACAGACTTCTGTTTTAGTGACACCACAAGCATTTAAGTGCAAGATTAGATTGAAAAAAAGTTCAAGATACAGTATGAGAACCATAAAAAACATTCAGAGTATCATGCCATTAAAAGTTTTCACAATGATTTGTTTGAAGAACTTAGAGGTGACATATATACGGGGTGGGCAAAAGTAGGTTTACAGTTGTGAATACATGAAAGTTCATCTTTGTATTAGATTTTGTTGATTAATTATTGACTTTTAATGATTAATTATTCGTCTTCTCATTCCTCTTCTTCTTCTTCTTCTTTTGTATAATTACTTATGATTTATCTTTTAGATAATGGCTGGTAATTTAAAAAATGACCAAAGAAATCGGACACTTTATACAGAGAATGGCGAAAAGGATTGTCAATGAATTGATGACAATAAAGAACTCTGCTCCAAAATGTGCTTAAATGTAGCAAGTAGACTACAAAAATGTGTAAATAATGAAGGCCAGCAATTTGAACACTTGTACTTGATTGTACCTAAGTGCACTGTGCCGTTGCGACATTCTTTGAGTTAATGAAGCAATTGTAATAATCAGAACCTGCATGTGTTTTTCCATACAAACTGTAAATACTGATCACGAATAACATTATGACCACTGACAGGTGAAGTGAATAGCAATGATTATCTCTTTATCATGTCACCTGTTAGTTTATGGGCAATAAGTTAGCAAGTGAACATTTTGTCCTCAAAGTTGATGTGTTAGAAGTAGGAAAAATGGGCAAGCATAAGGATTTGAGTGAGTTTGACAAGAGCCAAATTGTGATGGCTAGGTGACTGGGTCAGAGCATCTCCAAAACTGCAACTCTTGTGGGGTGTTTCCGGTCTGCAGTGACCAGTATCTATCAAAAGTGGTCCAAGTAAGGAACAGTGGTGAACCGGCGACAGGGTCATGGGCAGCCAATGCACACTGATGCACTTGGGGAGCGAAGGCTGGCCCGTGTGGTCCGATCCAACAGACGAGCTACTGTAGCTCAAAGTGCTGAAGACGTTAAAGCTGGTTCTGACAGAAAGGCGTCATAATACACAGTGCATCGCAGTTTGTTGCGTATGGGGCTGCATAGCTGCAGACCAGTCAGGGTGCCCATGCTGACCCCTGTCCACCATCGAAAGTGCCAACAATGGGCACATAAGCATCAGAACTGGACCACAGAGCAATGGAAGAAGGGGGCCTGGTCTGATGAATCACTTTTCTTTTATATCACGTGGATGGCCTGGTACGTGTGCATCGCTTACCTTGGGAACACATGGCACCAGGATGCACTGTGGGAAGAAGACAAGTTGGCGGAGGCAGCGTGATGTGTGATGTTCTGCCATCACACATCACACTTGGGTCCTGCCATCCATGTGGATGTTACTTTGACACGTACCACCTACCTAAGCACTGTTGCAGACCATGTACACCCTTTCAGGGAAGCGCTATTCCCTGATGGCTGTGGCCTCCTTCAGCAGGATAATGTGCCCTGCCACAAAGCAAAAATGGTTCAGGAATGGCTTGAGGGACACAACAGAGCATCTGTAGGATGTGCTGGAAAAACATGTCTGATCCATGGAGGTCCCACCTCGCAGCTTACAGGACTTATCTGATGGACGTGAAATTTTACATTTAAAATTTTTGGCTCTATTGTAACCTCAAAATGTGAACATATTTTTGATTAAGTTCAAAAATTCCACTAGAATTCTAACCATCATAAGTAGCAAACTACACTAGCCATGTGCTTTAGTTACACGTGATATATTATGGTAAGGCCCTCTAACAAGTTCCACAATTAAAAGAAAAAAAGCACAGGAAGTAAAAAAGAAGGTCAAGTGAAATGTTCACCCCTGCTTTCATGCACTGAGACCATGTTGAGTGCTTGTAAAGCAGTGACTGAGCATGGAGAATAAACTGATGATAAGAGGCTGTTTGGAAATGAGCTGTCTTTTCAATACCTATTTGGTAATTACATCATGTTTTTTTGCAGTCCTGGCAGTAGTTTTGCATGCCTTTCCCTGTCAGAGCAACACAAAGACAAATTTAACTCTGATCAAAGTGCTTCTTTTATCTGTCCTGAGTTTAATATTCCACAGATCCATGCTTTTTTTTTTTCTGCTGACAGGAATTGGGCACATCATAAATCCATTAGCTAGGCTTGCAGGCAAGTAAAAGTGCTGTGCTGCTCAGTTCTGTGTTTTGCCCTGGAAAGTTAATTGTCTAGGCTAAAAGGTGGTAGATAAAGTAACGTCAAAACATATGGTGAGCTAGTTAGCTCGTTTAGTACATTCATACAGACCTAAGGTCTTTACACATACGGCACGGTTTGTCATTACAGTTCTTTTTTGTCATTTTTTGGAACGACTTTCCTTTAAATGAGCATCAAGGATGAATGTTTGTGTGTGAAAAGGCCACATTTAGTTTTTTCGCAAAAGGCTCCATTTTTCTACCACGTCGTCTGTGAAAGGAACACGTCCAACAAATCAGGTTATGGAAACGTCATCCTACTGCCACATGCATTTTGGAGTTATTCGACTCTGAATAGCAACTTTAAAGATAATGTCTGGAAAGAAAAAATGGAAGAGGAGCTCGGCAATGAAAACGGTTGGTGTACAGTCCATGGCTCATAGCCTCCTTCGCGATGTGGTGAAGACAGATACAGTTTTTAGACTCTGAGAGTTTCAGATGCTAAACCAAGCAGTGAAACTCCCCATGTTCTCACCTACTTCTCAGAATAGGACGTGCCCAAATTTCTCCTTCTTTTTTTTCCCCCTTTTTTGTAAAAGAATAAGCACCAGATCATCATCCTACTGTATGTCTAGTTCTTTGTCCCTTGATTATTTTTGTATAATGCTTGCATAATCTTGTTGCATTTAATGTGAATTGTAATGTTGTGGTAAATACTTCATATTTTTCTTTTCCAAACTTTCACATTCGACATTTGCCCTGTACATGTAAAGACCTTAAGAGGAAAAAATGAATATACAGTATAGTTATTTGTAACGTGCATTCAGAGGCATGATGCACGTGCTCAACAGCTTCATTATTACAGGCATTCATCAGCATAATCCATTGCATTGGTCAATACACAGGAAGGCAGCATCAGATATGGATAATCGATGATCATAAAAAAAGGCAGGAATGAGTCGAAAACCAGAAACAGGAATAATTCTTAGTAATGCACATAAACAATGAATGAGCGTTCACAATTAAATAAAAGAATAGGCAAACTAATCAAAGAATGTCTTGCAAAAGTCAAGAAGAAGAAGTATATTTTTGTTAAACTTCTTTGTCCTTATGACAACTATGTATTGTCCACCCCATGGTGATTACTGACTGATGTACATTATAATACGCCGTTGTCCTTTGGACTTGGCTTATTTATCAGGTGGGTACTTTTGTATATGTTGGTGTATTTCTGTGCACTGCTTGGTCTGCATGTGCTCAGTATTAAAAGTATTGACACCCCACCCATGGTGCTAGTCAGTACAGGGCTGTCTTATTAAAAACACAATACACCCAACCTGAACTCTTAACCCCATGTCTGTTTCACAGTGCTCTATCCTCTGCCCTCCCGAGATATATTAATTTCTCTGGAGAAAACTAGTCTTATCTCCACTACAACGGAGCAGCGTCCAAATGAGGATTGCATTATTGCTTGCCTAAGCTCCCGCAATGTCCAGCTTATCTGTTATTCTTTTGGCCCTGGTTACATTTCTCTCTCATAAAAACATTGGAAATATATGGGCTTTATTGACTGAGCATTACCAGAATAGATTTTTTTTTTTTTCTGTGGCCTCTGCGCTGAACAGTGGGTCAACCAGACCTGTAGATCCAACTCAAAGGTTGAAGATATAAGATCACCCTGTGTTGCACATGATGGATGTGACCTGCTTTCTGTGCTGCAGTATACAGCAAAGGACAATCCATAAATCATTCTGTGGCACAAGCCAAAACTCATGGCCACTGAAAACCTTTAAAAAAAAAAAAAAAAACACACACACACACACACACACACAAATGAATGTGTATGTGGCCTGTAGGAGGCACTGTTGCTCCTGTCTCTTTGTGTCCTGCAAACAATCCAGCTGCAGTCCTGACTGATTGCCGCAGCTAGCGTTATTGTTTCCTTCAAGCGGGAGAGAAAACATCGATCTGGTTCAGCAACGCAGGAGAATCCATCATCACTGAATACAGATGTATCAGAGGCACACCAATTTGTTACCTGCTTGAACCTGCGCCATTCGATTCCGTCCAATATCACGTTCTCACTGAAAGTCTTTCACAATAATAAAGCGCAGTGTTTAGAAATGAGTAGAGATACTTTCCTGGAAGCTTGTGCTCATAGAGGAGGTGAAATGATTGAAATGTGTGTGTGTGTGTGTGTGTGTGTGTGTGTGTGTTTGTGTGTACATGCTTGTGGTCCTGCTGCTTGTCCTTTCCCTGTGACCCTCTGGTACTGGAGCAGCCACGCCAGTGCACATTATGGCAGCTATTCATCTCCATCTCACCTCAGTGCATCAGCAGAGAATTCAGTGTGTGCGTGCGTGTGTGTGTGTGTGCGTATGCACAGATCTGTGTGTTTGTGCCAGTGAGCTTTAAGGAGAGATGTGTTATTGTCAGTTTAATGCCAGGGAGCATTATGCGCTCAGCATTATGTGTGTTTCTGAAATTATCCTGAAAATTGGACAAAACAAGCGGAATATCACTCATGGTGCTGCATAAGGATGGGGAAAAAAACCCAGCATGATTTTCTCTTGAATGATTGTGCACATATGCCCAATAATGCCATTATCTGCCTTTTATACATTTAATACACATATTAGAGCTATAAGTATCGCTCACTATTCTTTATTTTGAAATTCTGCTGTATAGCTTCCTGAAAAAAAGACACAACCGCTTAAAATATAATCAACTTATCTAATTTAATTTGCTTGAAAGAGATTACAAATCCTTATAACATCTGGTAGACTAACATCTGTCTACTAACATTCATGTTCAAGAACCTACTACAATTTGAAATACAGGAGTGACAAAAATGATAAAGAAAGGCCAAATGCTTACTAAAATGATAACATGACAGAAGACAGCAAGACAATTTTAGATCTGTAGCTCTATAGACTATTATTAAAGAATATTTGTTACCTGTATTCCTATGGAGAGACTATCTTGAATGTTTAAATACATTTAAATAGTGGGTCATGTGAAAATGTGTTCACCCTACAAAGCTAATGCGCTCACTGTGGCACTCACTCTGGCTCGCTTCCTCTTCCGGTGATCACTCATGCATGCTGTGATGATGTGCCAGGTTAATTCATGTTTCCATAAACTACACTGAATGTTACTGTTTTCCACACATTTCATGTCATTGCAATTATCAAATCAACACAATCAGTTGGTATTTCCAGATACTTGGTA
>JAOVYU010000032.1:7597178-7612178 GCA_025674565.1 Synodontis membranacea | reverse complement strand
GACTGCAGAACTAAATGAACAAATGGATAAAATGGTGCTGCGGACCTGAGAAACGGTTCACACCTGATGCTTATTAATGGTTCTGTCGAGTTTGTCCAACTGTAATGTAGGTCTGTGGGTATATCATGCATGCGTTATGAGAAAACGCTATCTTGGGCTACACTGGCCAAAAACTGGTCAGCAGTTCGTTTGACAGCTTAATGGGTCGATAATGACTGAGCAAAAGTCTCCAAAGAATGGCTGCGTATTTTACTCTTAACTAATGTAGTGCATTGATAATGTTTATGGTCAAAATTATAGGCAGTACAATCACAAATCACAAGTAGCAAATCTGCACGGAATGATCATCTTCTAAGTAGGATAACGTATTTTTTTTGGCCAAGTAGCAATGATAAATGCTACGATGTTTAATGTTAATTCCACGCGCCAAAATGAATGCCTTGTGCAGAAACGGAACGCACGAACTGGTTGTTCCGTTTGCCAAGACTGTCAGTGGAATTGCCCATTACTTGGTCAAAATTATACAAATAAAGGACTGAAATGCAGGCAGGACTTAAAATATAGTGGCAAAAACGTGTGCCGAATTAGTAAAAAAGTCAGGTTGGATGCGTGATGGGGGAAGAAAGTACGGTAGTCGGCCTACAGCGGGGTCCAAAAGTCTGAAAGCACTAATGAAAATGCTTCTGTTCGGCGTTTTTTTTTTTTTTTTTTTTTCCATGCCTTTCATTGCAAACGATATTGCCAAGAACAACTACAAAAAGTAGAATCTTAGAAATGTTTGCTTTTCAGAATGTCTTAGTATTTGGGCATTAATGACAGTGTGCCCTCGAGCACATGCTTCAATGGAAGGGATTAGACTCGACCTTTTGTACGAAGGAGTTGACATGTTCAGCATCTTGAATTTTCAATGCTGTCATAGAAATTGTGCAACATCTTGGATATTGAATAGTAGAGATGTTGCAGTTTTCCTTTTTTTTTTTCCTTGATTTTCAGAATTTTTGAAGCTGTTTATTTAAAGTTTTAAATAAAAGTCATAGAAGCGTGGTCTCAGACTATTGGACCCCACTGTAGACAGCGACAGATCGTCTGATAAATGTCAGCAATATCGCATTGCGGTTAGTGGCCAGCCGTTTAAAGTTCTACTGTAGTGTTAAATCTGTGCAGTTAATTGAAGTGACGGAAACAGACGTGTTCAGATGAATATCTTGGATAATTTAGTCTGTTTTTGAAATAATCGAACTACTCCGTCACTCAAAGCCGCGGCCCTGCCGGCACCTGCATTCAGAACCTGGTGCTAATGGGTTGTTAAATTAGAGCGAGAGTTGCATTCTTTTCGCACGGCCCTTCTTGGTTGTGCAGTCACAAAGACTCTCCTCTGCACTTGAGCTGGGGAGTGGAACTGTTGAAGACATACAAGAAAGTTTTCTCAGCATCACACGCACATTCAGCGGGCCCCGAGCGGGAGAGAGCCATTTTGAAAGATGGTGTCTTTGTGCTCGGCGCTGTGCAGAGGAGCGAGCGGCACCTTATCCTTTGTGAGCTCGCAAATGTGATTCGGGATGTTCAAAGGCTGTTTGGCAGCAGGAACGCGAGACCAGGATGCAGTAGAAGGCTCAGGGAACCCTGTGGCAGCTGGCTCTATTTCTTTTTCCTCACATGAATAATGTACCAGTGCTCCACTTCTTCAATTTAACCCCAGCATGAGGAAATTATGCCGAAATTGGGACGCATAAATGTGCGAACAAATAAAGATGCATGATCCGTGTGTGTGTGTGTGTGTGTGTGTGTGCGTGTGTGTGCGTGCGTGCATGTGTGTGTGTGTGTGTGTGTGTGTGTGTGTGAGAGAATATCTTCTTTTTTTCTCTTTCATTTTTCCAAATTTTGTTCCATTTTCCCCCTATTTGGAGAATGAACGTGACCAAGCTGAGGAGCAAAATCTGCATCCCCTACAGCTTCTTTTCTCCGGCTCCGTCGAAATGGCCGACTTTGTCGCAGTCCGAGCGGTTCTCTTCCTCCCAATAGCAGACTGAGCTACATGGTGATCCTTTCTTGGTGTCCCTCAAGCTCACGCTCTGCTTCCCACCACCATCGGCACTCCGCTCAGTTAAACTACCCACACTGTTCCTTCAGTCTCCAAAAATTTAAAGTGCTGCACTATCAGTAATGCCAGTAGACACCCATTACTGTATATACACAATGTGTGCGAATATGCCACAAATGCTCCTTTGATTTTGTTGCAGTGCAGAGACTGAAAAGAGTGGCGTGTGTTCATTGTTGCGTGCTGAATGTGTTCAAATTGTCTCATCCAGAGCAAAAACGTTAAGAAAACATTAGTAGGTGGATTTAAGCCTATAGAATTCCCAAGATTTCCAGTTGCCAAATTTTGACGTACCGGCTTGCTGTACTGTGTATTTCTTATTTTGATTGAAGCATATAAGCTGAGGTCGCTTTTTTTTTTTTTTTTTTTTCTTTTTCATTTCTCGAGACGGCACTCCGTGCCCTGTCGTACTGAGTCTGGTGTCTGTACCTGTGTGAATATCTTCTAGGTTTGCCTCGTTAATTAGCACAACAGCCGTGTCTTATTAGTATTGACCGTTGCCTTAGAGAGTGGGCCGGCTAGCCGTTACCTTTTTATTGAATGGAACAGGAGGTCTTCTAATCTGCTGGGGCGTGTGCTTGAGTTTAATTACCGTGGAAACGGGAGCGGCGTTATTTAAAAAAAAAAAAAAAAAAAAAAAAACACAGCTCAACTGACTTCTGACTGTGACCCCTCCAAGTTCGCTAATCATAATGGGATCAGGGTGCTGTCCCTGAGCATGGTAATGATGAAGAAATGGACGGGCTTTGGAAGAAGAGGACGGTGTACTGAGAAGAGATTAGATTAGAAACGCAAATGTACAAAACTGCGTGAGGAAGGAGCCGGCGTGTGAGAGATATCAGTACAGTATGTGGTACAGTGTGTACACAGGTAGAGGCTGTAATATAACGAGGTGGCATTTCTTTACGTCAGGTTACTTTTCTGCAACTCGTGTCTGTTATGACAGCTGCGGAATGTTGCTCTTGGTTTCCTCATTTCCTCCTCTTAGTTATTTTTTTTTTTCTTTTTTTCCCAATACACCTCTTGTCAAAGTTGTTATTTAGGGCTCTACATCCTCTCACTTTTTCTGTCTCCCTCCTCTCATGCACCGAGAATTTCCCTTTTCTCCGAAAATTCCCCTGCTCTCTTTTTTCCCCCCAAAAACAGTATCTTCTCTCTCACTCCCAGATTACGCCAGTTGTCGGGGGGGTACGGTGGACAAATATGCAATTATCACGCTAAACACAGTAAGCTGTTACTTCTCATCTCCGCTCCTTTTTTTTTTTTTTTTGGACGAAGCCGTTCACATGTGCACTCTGCCACCGTGTGCCTGCTCCGAGTACTTCAGGTGCCGTGCCGGGAATTTTCCATTGACGGGGTGCTGTTACCGTTCCTACTATAATAAACCATAAAAAAAAATTTATATAAATTAATAAGCAAATAAATATAAAACATATTTAATCAGATGTCGGGAGTTGACAAGTGAAAGTTGTAGAAATAAGAATTACGGAAGGCTTTACGAGCAATTAATTAATTTTTGGAGCACGTTCTATCGATTAACCCCAACAACCCTGCAAGTATTAATAGAATGAGCCGTTTCTAGCAAACAAAAAAGAAGAGCTAACAATACTATTCAGCCACAGTATATGCACTCCTACATCAGATGTACTGCAGGTGATAACATTTACTGAAGAAAGGGTTTTTATGTATCTGTTTTAGTACAGTATAATGTTCAGAAAGACATTTAAGATGAACTTGCAAGTTACAAGATTATCTCTGCCAAAAAAAAAAACATGCGTGTCATTAGTTTCCCATCTCACTTGTCTTTGCACTCTTTCAGCTTTCCTTTTCCTGACATTTATCTATTTTATTTTTTTGGTCTCTACACCGGCTGATGGAGAGAATCTGTGAATCACACTCTGTGGCTACGTCCACGCAGATATGTTTTAGTTTTAAAATGCATCGCTTTTGTTATGTTTAAACCCGGCGTCTGTACTACTCCGGAGTTTTCTAGCCATGAAAACAGAGCCTTTTTTTAAATTTTATTAAATTTTTTTTTTAACGATGCTGCACCCATTTTAATTTGGAAACGTTTTAATGCGGATGGCCAGAAATTGTAGAGTTTTGGAAACGATGACGCAGACACCCACGTCTGCGTCCTGATTGGGCCTCAATGTACACAGAGTAATTTCCCTGATTTGTCATGGCCTGCGAACGTGATCCTTTTCCAGTTGAAAACAAATTACATCAGCCTCAACTACCAGTAGTGAATGCAGCATGGATAACCAATTACAAGCATTGCTGCCCTTGTTGTCTTTGCTAGCAGCTGTTGTGCAGTTGAATCCTGCTTTTTATAATGCTACAACTGCCTACACGTGCAGGAGACAAGCTATTATTTGAGCGGTCTGCGACTAAGTAAGCAACTGCAGAGCAGACAACCCGCTTCCTGTTTATGCCGGCACACACATGCTAGGCGATATGCGTTTTCAGGCTTTCTAGGATGGACGTAGATTTATTTCGGATTGCCTGGACAGAGTCCGTTTTCTGTCTCAAACTAAAAGGTACTGGTGTGGACGTAACCTTTAATGTCAGCGTCCGACTTGTTTCTGGATCTTTAAAAATCCAGGCCTGATTTTAAACACTGTTTCAGCCCACCGAGATGTGTTGTATTGTGGTGTGGGCAGTGAGGTCTTGTGTGAATTCCAGGCAGCGCAAAAATGATGAACCATTTCAGTGTTATGTGTTGGACGTTTGTGTGTGCGCCGAATAAAACACATTTGGCCCTATGACCTTGAGTTTTTTCAAAAGCAGTAATTACGTATACAGTCCACCCTCGCCACTTCACGGTTCGAATTTCACGGCTTCACCCTGTCGCCGTTTTTTCCAATACAGTATATTCATTAAAAAGTTGATCGAGGCAGTGAAAATGCAGGTTGCGCTCGGTTATCTTGAGTCAATTATTTTTATCTTTTATTAACTTTTTCCAAAAAATTGGGTATTGTTTCATGTCTAGAGGACTCTAATAATGTTAAAAACCCTATTTAGAAGGTCGTAAACAGGTTTTCTATGCTCTAACTACGCGCAAATACTACTTCACGGAAATTCACTTATTGCGGTTGAGTCTGGAACGGATTAACCGCGATAAACGAGGGTTTACTGTACTATGAGCGATCATGAAAGTTCTTCAACACTTCTTGCACTTGCATTTTTAATGGGCAGGAGGTTGAGTTGCTTAAGTTGCTGTACTGATGATATGGCTCCCAGAACCCAAGGTGTCACCAGTTCTTGGTTCAAGACCAGCAACATTCATGTGCTGGAACTGAACTACTGGTACGGCGGGAAAGTGCAGAGCATCCCAGGCACGAACTCTAACTAGCACTGACACCTTGTCATCCTGAGACACTACCTGCCGTGTGTGCCAGTCCCACCTGCGATTCTTCGACGCCATTAAATTGCTGCCATGTGGTGATATTCTACTGCATAAGCCTAATCAGGGACTAAGGGCTTGGATTTTTATTTATAAGTTGCTTTTTATTCAAAGTTCTAGTCACTTCATTGCTGTTGGTGTTTAGAAGATTCATATAGCAGTACCTTGTGTACTGTTATGTATAGCCAGGATCCCCTTGGCTTCTTATCATTTCTTGAGGAGCCTTGTTAAATGAACTGTTGCTGAGTACGTACCCTCCCTCTATAGTCTCAAGTTCTCAAGAATGGAGATATGTTACCTTGCAAACCCTAGCTAATAACTCATGCTGTGTGCCATGATGTGGTTGGAAAAGGCTTGGAGATCTTACATACTGTACGTACTCCTTTTATCACTCCTACGTCCAAGCCGTATGAGAGGCTTGTCATCAGGATGAAACTGTCATCTTGGTCATTGTGGTCATTCCAACCCTCGTCCTGGAAAACCACTACCCTGCACATTTAATTGTTTTCCATGCTCTAAAACACCTCATTAAAGTAACCAGCTAACTATGAGCATCTTCCAAAGTCAACAAATCTATAAGAACATGGAAAGCACCGTTCTATAACAGCTAAAGCTGGGTGTATGATTGCCTTTTAATTGTGCATGTCAAGTTTGTTTTTTTGAACAAATGAACTATTTGTTTATTCTGTACCTTGGGAGTAGTCAAGTCCCCCTGGCAAGTGTATATTTTATGCACGAGTGGGTGTATGTGTGTTTTTGAGTGTGCCAGCAAGGTCAAAGTCAGCCTTCCAGCTTCACTGCACTACAGGTAACTATGATTACACTCAGGCTCAGGAATGTTCCGGCATTTTTTTTATTATTTTTTTTTTTTTTCTCTCCTGTGATGGTCTTTCAAGATGTGGATCGTTGAGAGTGCAGTCGAGACAGAAAGGAAGAGAGGTGATGGACAGAATGAAGCTGCCAGGGTCTCTGGGGCTCATGTCGAGGCCATGACTGCATATTTATGGTTTCGATTTATGGGTGGTTCCATGATTGCTGTGCCTTTAAGCCCTTGTAACTATAACGCAATAACACGGTAACCTTTTTCCAAATATTATTCAACCTTGAGTATAAAAAAAAGACAGTGTTTATCCATTCAAAAAATATATTTCAAAGTACAATATATTGACACCTGACCATGACACCAGTATGTGGCCACTAAGTTGGAAACACATAGTTGTTCAGGATGTTGTTCTATGCCGTAACATGACAAATTCTCTTCACTGGGACTAAGAAGCCCAAACATGTTCCAGCATGACAATGCCCCTGTGCGCAATGGGGCGAGCTCAATGAAGACATGGTACGCTGAGGTTGGTGTGAAAGATCTTGAGTGGTCTACACAGGGCCCTGACTTCAACCCCACTGAACACCTTTGTGATGAACTGAAACGCCGACTGAACCCCAGACCTCCTCACCCAACACCAGCGCCTGACCTCACTAATGCTCATGTGGTGAACGGACACAGATTCCCCAGACATTCTCCAAAATCTAGTGGAACGCCTTCCCAGAAGAATGGAGCTTATTATAACAGCAAAGGGACTAAATCTGAACTGGGGTATTTAACAAAGCACATATGAGTGTTATGGTCAGGTGTCCACAAACTTTTGTCCACTCACCATGGCTGTACAAACCATAGCCATGAAAGGATAGAATTGACCATCAGAGAGCTCCAGATATTCCATGCCACTCAGAGCTTCTTCAGTCGGTTGTCATGGGTGATGATATGCATCACGAATGCAGTCCACTATCACACTACCACCTCCAGCCTGAACGGTTCACACCACTCTTGTCTCTTGCAACAAATTCTGTTCCTTTGGTTTGTGTGATGAACCAGGAACCTGGCTTTGCTCACCCAGGCATGTGTCTCAACAATCCTTTGGCTTCCTGTTTTCCTGACATCTGGTTCCTTTGTCCAGTGAGGATGGCATTCTTGTTCAACACTGGCATCCAACAATCTCAACAATCTTGCTACTTCCTGTCTTCCTGACATCTGGATCCTGTGTAAAAACGCCATTCTTGGTTAACAGTGGCACCCAACTTTCTCAGCAGTCTTGTGACTTCCTGTCTTCCTGAAATGTGGTCCCTTTGTAAAAATGAAGATGGCATTCTTGGTCAACACTGGCATCCAAGATTCTCATCAATCCTGTTTTGACTTCCTGTCATCCTGACATCCAGATCAGTGCCCATTGAAGGTGTTTTACTGGGAGCCAAGATGGTCCTTGTCCATTATAGGATACTCGAGGCAAAGCCTAATAAATAGTGTTCCCTGAGAAGACATTCTGTGCTTTGTCTCTTACCTGTTTGGGAGCTCCTTGGTCTTTATGTTGCTTGCTCAGTGTTACGGCAGACTCTGGCCTTTCAGAACAGGTTTATTTAATCTGACCTCATGTGACACATTGCTTGCGTACCGGAGGCTGTTAATCAACTAATTATGTGACTTCTGAAGTTAATTGGTCGGACCAGATCTTGTTTAGGGGTTTCACAGCAAAGGAAACTGTTCAGTTGTTTTTTTTTTTTTAAGTTATTGTAGTTTTTACATTCCACTTTAACCATTTAGACTATTTTGTTAGGTCCATTATATAAAATCCAAATAAAAATTCAGTTTAATTCAATTCAATTTTCCAGGCTGTAGTGCAGTAAAACAGGAAAACACTAAGGGGGTGAATACTTTCGCAAAGCGCTGCAAAGAGAGAAAACGAGTAAGGTGTCAAATGATGGCTAATGGAATCATAAATCCCCGCCTGAAATATTTGACCAAATTTTATAGTTTACAGATTATGTGCAGTTATAACCTGGAGCTCTACGCTTCTGGAGGAAGGTGTTGCTTCACTTCTTTCATCTGTCTCCCCTCCTTCTTTTTTTTTTTAATTCTTTTATTTTCTGTCACATGTTAGCATGGTGTTAGCAGATAGTGATAATGATATGAAAGGCTATTAATTCTGTTCTATTTTTTTTTTCCCTTATTTTTATTTTCCCTATTGTCTTAGCAAGGGAGATATGGTGCCGCTACTGCGGCATTTAATAAAAACCCAGATCAATGAAAACCCTTTTATATATGTTTATTATTTATGTATTTATTGCTCTTGCGTGGTAACTGAAACGAAGTGTTCCTTTCTTTCCTTTTTCCAGGAAGTTCTACTATATCACACTACTTCGTGACCCAGTGTCAAGATATCTAAGTGAGTGGCGCCATGTGCAACGAGGCGCCACGTGGAAGACGTCGTTGCACATGTGTGACGGTCGAACGCCGACACCCGAGGAACTTCCTGCCTGTTACGATGGAGCGGACTGGTCAGGCTGCACCCTCCAGCAGTTCATGGAGTGCCCATACAACTTGGCCAACAACCGGCAAGTGCGCATGTTGGCTGATCTGAGCCTGGTGGGTTGCTACAACGCATCCACGCTGCCTGAGAAACAGCGTGCCCGTCTCCTACTCGAGTCAGCCAAGAAGAACCTGCGCGACATGGCTTTCTTTGGGCTCACAGAGTTTCAGCGCAAAACGCAGTACCTGTTCGAGCGCACCTTCCGTCTCCGCTTCATCCGGCCATTTGTACAGTACAACAGTACACGTGCTGCCGGTGTCGACCTGGACGAGGGCACCGTGCGGCACATTGAGGAGCTCAACGAGCTTGACATGCAACTCTATGACTACGCAAAGGACCTGTTCCTTCAGCGGTACCAGTACACGCACATGCTGGAGAGGCGTGAGCAAAGAATGATGCTCCGAAATAGAGGCTCTTTCCACAGCCTGGCACGGGAGGAGGGTGCAGGGGGAGAGGGCACGGCTCGTCTGCCCACTGAGGACTACATGAACCAGATTGTTAGTGGGTGGTAGCCTAGGAGATCTCTCTTTAAAAAGAAAGAGAGACATAAAAACAGATAATGGGTTGAGAATCCAACTTTTCTCCAACCTATGGAGAAATAAAGTGGTTATCGTGGACTCTTTTCTTTTTTTCCCCCAGGAATCTTTAAAGAATAAAATGCAAATAAAGCAGGCAAAGATAGCGAGTAGAGGATGTGGCCTTTTCCAAGAGAAGGGATCATTATGGGCATTCTCTCTCTCTCTCTCTCTCTCTCTCTCTCTCTCTCTCTCCATTTTCCCCAGGAATCTTTACAGAGAGAGGTGCATAATGGGAGAAATGAGAAATGGAGGGTGAAAGAACCATTTCTACTTCAGCTCATGTAGAAAGATAGGGATCATTATGGACCCTTTCTCTCGTTTCTCCCGGAAATCTTTGAAACGACAGAACCATGCGGAGGAAGAGAAATGGCAAAGATCATGGGCAGAGGAGTCATCTCTTTCTCAGCTCATAGGCGGAGAGGGATCATTGCAAGCTCTCTGTCTTTCCCTTACTAATAAGGTGGAGTTTGGGCCAGACCTTCAAGAGATGGTAGTTATTGAGGCGACTAGGGGTTTAGAGTGCATCTTTCTGGATGGGTGAGCACATACCCCCATCTCCTCTATAAAGCCCAGACCAGACGTGACAAATTGTAAATGCTTAAAACAATTCAACCGGTAAAGTGTTGTTTCACTGAGCTGCAACACGATTCTACAAAGCTTAGTTTTGTACAAGAATGGACAAGTTGTGAATAATACGAGTTGTCTTAGGAAAGTCATCCAAATATCGGGGATATTCAGAATGTTTTATATTCTGTGTATAAATCTCTTCTTTCTTTTTTTTTTTTTTGGTAAACTGATGTGAAGTGCAGAGACTGGAAATTTCCACATGAGATTATTACTAACAGACGCTGTGACTGAGTTTGATTTAAGAGAGATATATGTTAATATATAATACAGACATGGCCTTGTTTTTCCAGCATATGTTTCTACCATTGTATGTGCTGACTGTGTGAATGCTCAGCCTCTCTTCATCGGTTACATGGGGACTTTCTTGGTGAGACATGAAGAAATAAGGTAATGCCATGGTTCCATCTACAATCTCAACTGCTTGTAAGAAAAGTACCAGAAAATAGGACACAAGATAACAAACACTATCCTTTTTTTGGGGGGGGGGGGGGGCATGAAGTTCTGCATTAAACCTGCACAGGTGTGTGACTGGAAGTGTGTGTGACTGACATAATTGTGTCCATGCGTGCATGTATGTGTGCGTGCTGATGGCTCTGTTTCTTTCGGTCAAATTAAAGCGCATTGAACATGAACGATCCCGATCTCTTAGTCACTGCGTTTCGGCTTTATCGTCAAGCCTCTACAGTACAGTCCTTCTCACATTCCATGCGTTCAAACGGAATAACAAAGTGAAGCAGTTACTGAGGTGGTTGGATCCTGTGCAGAAACGTGACAAAGCCAGAGGTGGCACTTCATAATCGTCCCTGTCAATCCTCCATGAAAGCATACTTTACACTAAGTAATAAGAGAGTGTGGAAATATGTAGCGTGTGTGTATGTGTGTGTGTGTGTGTACAGTTCTATATTTGTGTGAGAGAGCATTTTAATATGAGGCATTTTAAATATGTCTCCCCTTTGTTTTCCATTCATATTCTATATTGTTGTACTGTATTAGTACTTCTGTTATGCTAAATTGATCTTAAGGGTTACCAATAAAGAGATTTTCTTTTTATAAAAAATAAAAAAAAAACAAAAAAAAAACATAAAAGCCTGATTTTGTGATCTTTGTCTCCAATCATTGAACATCATGATAACTTTGAAAATGTTTGTGTTCTGTGTTGTGTTCTTACAGACAATATTGTCTTATTTAATGCAAATGAATCATTTCATGTGACTTGAATTAAATTAAACATAGCAAATATGAGAACACACATTACGTCCTCTGGGAGCGAATGACGGAGGAAAGGGGAAGAAAACAGAACTAATGACGGAATTAAAAATGTCATTTTATTCGTTATGCTTATTATACTTCTTATTTATTTTTCAATGATCCGTCGTCCATCTGATGTCTCTAGTCTACAGTAGATGGTTTAATTGGTGCTTATTTCTGATGCATTGTGCTGGATCAGAGTGATCATGAAAACTCCTCCACAGCCCTCACTGTTCATTAAGCCACACGTGTTTACTTGATGACTAAAGACTTGCGAGCACTGGGAGCTATCTGAGTGTTCCTGTGTTGGAAAAGAAGAAGGGAAGAAAAAGGCCATGGAAGATGAAAGAGAGACTGTAGATGATGGTAGAGATGTCAGGATGATGAGAGGAAAGCGACGGAGGCACGCAGATGGCAATGACTGCAGTGAAGCCTCGGGTGAGCACTCCAACAGCCTGGAGTCTCATTATACCCACACACACACAGACTATGCTGCAGAGGTATTGTGGGAAATAAAGAAAGAAGTTATCTAACTGCTTCCTTTTCATTTCCTCTCTCCCTATGTGCCCACTTTTTTTTTTGAGTGGCTTCTTGAGAACTGAACCTAAACCTCACACACAAACACTTTAGTTTTTGTTTGAGTAGCATATTTTCAATACAGTTGTAATTTATTTTTGACAAAAAAAAAAAAAAAGGAAAATTAATTGAAATAGAACATTATGATCGCCTGCCTAATATTGTGTTGGTCCCCCTTTTGCTGCCAAAACAGTTCTGACCCATAGAGGCATGGACTCCACTAGACCCCTGCAGTTGTGCTGTAGTATCTGGCACCAAGAAGTTAGATGCAGATCCCATAAGTCCTGTAAATTGTGAGGTGGGACCTCCTGGTTAGTCCAGCACATCCCACAGATGCTCGATCGGATTGAGATCTGGGGAATTTGGAGGCCAGACCAACACCTCAAACTCCTTGTTGTGCTCATCAAACCATTTCTGAACCATTTTTGCTTGTGGCATTTTTGCTTTCAGCATTATCCTGCTGAAAGAGGCCAAAGACATTATTGAATACGGTTTCCATGAAAGGGTGTACATGGTCTGCAACAATGCTTCAGTAGGTGTTACATGTCAGAGTAAAATCCACATGGATGGCAGAACCCAAGATGGCTTTGCTCAAAGCATCATACTGCACCCGCTTATCTTCTTCCCACAGTGCATCCTCTACAGTCCAATCCTTATGGTCTTTAGCAAACCTTAGACTGGCTCTCCTTTGCTTCTCATTGATGAAGGGCTTTTATTCTAGAATTGTATGACTGCAACCCCCCCACAGAGGAGCATGCTTCGAACCATCCTTCCCATGCACTTAGCACCAGCTGCCATTTGCCATTCTTTTTGTGGGGCACTTGATGTCATCCTACTGTTGTTGAGTAGGATTTGGAGGTGACGATCATCCCGGTAAGTGGAGACTCGTTTTCATACTCTGCCAGGCTTTCTTGTCCCCAGTGTCTGCTGCTTGACCTTGTTCATCTGAACTGCCATCTTTGAAATTTTGAAGTTGGAAATTGTACCCAACTGCCAGTAAACCCAGAATTGAACTCTTCTTTTTCTCACTCACTCAAAAGTTTTCTTTTGGCATGATGAACAGATATGTTTGTATTCAAATTAAATGTAAAGTACTATCAGCACTGTTTTTGCCATCCAAACTGGTCCTAAGACCGAAGATTTAAGAAAAGAATTTAAGTGGTCTCTTTTCCACTAAAATTTAAGTGGTATATATATATATATATATATATAAATTCTTTCCGCGTTTGAAACGGAAATGACGTATGACCGGATACAGCGTATATACCCTTAGCCTAGCTAAAAGCTGCTAACACAACCCGGGCCGGTCCGTCATTAACTTTGACATGATTAGCGTTAGCATTAGCATTAGAATGAGCAGCTAATGCCAGGGCCTCGCTATTTCAACATCTTATAGAAACAGCTCAGAAAGTCTGCATAAGACTTACATATATTCAAATATAACAAACCTGATTAATTGAATTTGTATTCAAACGTATTTGGTCTCATTACGGTTCGCTGCAGTTAGCGGTGCTAGCTAATACAGGTAGCTGAGGTTAGCTAGCAGGCTAGCTGTAGTTCTGCTCTAATAGAAGTTAGGCTGTTCATTTGAATATATTTTAATAACTCTAAAGTAGAGCTGAGCTTTTTATTTGTCTCTATATTCTGCTTCACTGCTGTGGTGAATTATTACATATCAAAATGTGTTTTCGGCTTAAAGCAAGATTTCACATTTGTGACAAAATAAAATTCTCTGCAGTAGTCCTGAACACACACACACACACACACTGCCACTAGGTTTAAAAGAATTTATTGGCCAGAAATAACACCCTGATATTATATTTCAGTATTTATTTGATTTATTTATTTGTTTTGACCGAGACTTTTATTATTATTGCTGATATAGAGTTTTAATGTTGGATATAAAGTCACTTACATTATATAGCAGCTATAAACAGTCGTTTCCTATATAAATTCTTTTCGTGCTTAAAGCGGAAATGACGTATGACCGGAAACAGCGTAGCTAGCGCTTACATCTAATCTAATCTAATGCTATTCTATATTTATAAATACTGCATTTTATTTTTTTTCCCTTGCACTCAATGAGCAGAGGATATTCAGTTATATGCACACTGTATGGACAAAAGATTGTGGCCTGACCTCCACATACTCCACCTGACCATGACAGGAGTATGTGGTCCTTCTCCAAACTGTTGCCACAAAACTGGAAGCACACAATTGTTTAGGATGTTGTTGTATGCTGTGTCATTAAAATTTCCCTTCACTGGGACTAAGAGGCTCGAACATGTTCCAGCATGACAATGTCCCTGTGCACAATGGGGCGAGCTCAATGAAGACATGGTACGCTGAGGTTGGTGTGAAAGATATTGAGTGGTTCTACACAGAGCCCTGACTTCAACCCCACTGAGCACCTTTGTGATGAACTGAAATGCTGACTGCACCCCAGGCCTCCTCACCCAACACCAGTGCCTGACCTCACTGACGCTCATGTGGTGAATGGACAAATTCCCCCAGACATTCTCCAGACATGTTGTGGAACCCCTTTCCAGAAATTAAAATAAAATATAGATATTTACACACTCACAGCCTGGAAAAAAAACAAGGTGTTCAGTGTGGGTGAGGTCAGGGCTCTGTGCAGGCCATACACGAACCTTGGAAAATAATTATCCAGTCTTTATGGACCTTGCTTTGTGCACAGCTCACAGACAGCTTTCCATTGTGGTCTGCCATTGTGAAACTTAAAGCAGGAAGTTTCACTTTGGCCCTGGGAGCAAATTTTCACTTATAATGTGGTCTACAAACAAGTTCACTTGAACTCAACCCCAGACTGCTATTTTCAATGCGGGCCAAATAGTGTTGGATCTGAATAAAAAAAATAAAAAAAAATCTCTCTCTCTCTCTCTCTCTCTCTCTCACACACACACACACACCAGTCTCTTCAAATTCATCAGAAACAAGTGCAAGACAGCTGAAGGAAGAACATACATCTTTAATCTATTAATATTGGATTACATGTATTTTTGATCACAGCATTGGCAGCTGGTTGCTTTATAAAACAGATTCACCAAAATATCATCTGGAGGAATTCATAATATCAACACATTT
>JAOVYU010000032.1:7541912-7559000 GCA_025674565.1 Synodontis membranacea | reverse complement strand
TTAACAAGAGGGCAGACCAGTGCTCAAGAACTGAATTCAAAGGTTCTTTTCAGCTGTCTTGCCACAGTAAAAAAAAAAATAAATAAATAAAAATAAATTAAAAAATAATAAAAATACAGTACACACACACACACACACGTCACAGAGATTAAAATTTTTCCCTGCTTTTTAATGTTCGATGTGAACATTAGCAGAAGCTCTTGACCTGTATCTGCATGATTTTATGCATTTCACTGCTGCCACATGATTGCATAACTGCATTACTGAGCATGCATACAAGTGTTCGTAGCTCCTATAAAGGTGGACACTGAAGGTATTTGTCCATGACAGACAAATGTAGGTCAGAAATTCATCATTTGCTCCTACATCACAAAGTCACATGACTATTTGTTTATGATGCCATATTGGTAGGCAGATGTTCTCTGGTCAAAAGCTCTCATATCCAACATGAAAACAGCAAATTTATGATCACATTAGCCTTAAATAATAATTAAAAAAAAAACAAAAAAACATCAGAATGTAAATAGCCTTGAATCATCTGTTAATCAGGACAGATGAACATGTCACATTTTAGTGCATCTACAGTGGCTTTAGAAAATATTCAGATGCCCTTCATTTTTTCCAATTTTGTTATCTTTTAAATTCATTTTTCCCCTCATTAATCTACACTCAGTACTCCACAATGACAAAGTGAAAACAGAATTTTAGGCATTTTTGCAAATTTATTGAAAAGGAAAAAAAAACCCTGAAATATCATAAGTATTCAGACCCTTTGAAACAACACTTGAAATTTAGCTCAGATGCCTCCTATTTCTTTTGATCATTGCTGAGATGTTTCTATGCCTTGATTGGAGTCCACCTGAGGTAAATGAAATTGGACATGATTTGGAAAAGCACTCATCTCTCTATAGAAGGTCTCACAGCTAATAATGCAAATCAGAGCAAAAAACAAGCCATGAGGTCAAAGGAACTGCCTGCAGAGCTCAGAGACAGGACTGTTGCAAGGCACAGATCTGGGGAAGGGTACAGAAAAGAATTTGCTACACTGAAGGTTCCCAAGACCACAGTGGCCTCCATAATTCATTTTGCACAACCAGCACTCTTCCAAGCCAAACTGAGCAATTGAGGGAGCTGCACTGCAGCCCTCCACCAATCTGGGCTTTTTGGCAGAGTGGCTAGGTCAGAGGTGTCAAATCTGTCCAGAAAGCGCCGGTGTGGGTGCAGGTTTCCATTCTAACCAAGCAGAAGTCACAGCCGAGTCTATTGAAAGTCAAGATCAACTGATTAAACAAGTGGTATCAGCTGTGGCTTCTGCTTGGTTAGAATGAAAACCTGCACCCACACCGACCCTTTCTGGACAGGCTTGACACCCCTGGGCTAGATGGAAGACTCTCCTCAGTGCAAAACTCTCCGACCGTGTGGATCAAGATTCTCTGGTCTTATGAAACAAATAACTGTTTTGCCTCAATTTTAAACAATATGTCTGGAGGAAACCAGGCACTGCTCATCACCTGCCTAACACCATCCCATCAGTGAAGCATGGTGGTGGCAGCGTCATGCTGTGGTGATGTTTTTCAGCAGCAGGGACTGGGAGACTGGTCAGGGTTGAGGGTAAACTGAATGGAGCAAAGTACAGAGATATCTTCAATGAAAACCTGTACTACAGCACTCTGGACCTCAGACTGGGCCGAAGGTACACGTTCCAACATGACAACGACTCTAAGCACACAGCGAAGATAACATGTCCTACGGTGTTCCAGCAAAAGCCCTGAATTGAACCCTAACGAACATCTCTGGAGAGACCTGAAAATGGCTGTCCACTGATGTGCCCATCCAACCTGACTGAGCTTGAGAGGATTTGCAAAGAAGAATGGCAGAAAATCTCCCAATCCAGGTGTGCAAAACTTGCATCATACCCAAAAAAAAAAGACTCAAGGCTGTAATTGCTGCCAACGGTGCTTCAACTAAGAGTAAAGCATCTGAATATTTATATAAATGTGTTTTTTCAGTTTTTTCTATTTAATAAAGTTTAATAATGTTTTCATGTTGTCATTAGGGGGTAGATTACTGAGAAAAAAAAAATCCATTTAAATGATTGTAGCACCATGCTGCTATATAACAACACTGGAAAAAATGAAGGGGTCTGAATACTTTCTGAAGCCACTGTACCTCTGATCTGAGCCTTCTGGACATCTTAGCTTTTGAAAAAACAAATGTCTCTGTCTGAGGCACCAAAATGCCAAAGAAATACAAAGATAGACAAAGAAACTGTAGTAAATTCCAGGGAGTTACTGTACATGCACGTGCAATGATTTTAATTATAACAACAACAACAAAAAAAAATACAATACAGGAAAAGAACCAAAAACTGGAACAGCTTCAACTAAGTGAATTCAATGCAAGAAAAGAAAACCCAACGTGAAAACGGAAATTACTCACAGTGCACATGCAACATACAACATAACATAACAATACAACCAAAACAATGCTTCACAACCAAGGAAGGGGAAAACACAGAACTTAAATTGGATGAATACTTAGGGAAACATAAAACAGACATGCACGAACACAGGAAGTGTGGCAGACAACAAAAGAAGAAATAAAATAACCCCCCCCCCCCCCACACACACACACTTAAGGCATGGTCCCTGAAATACCCTAACTTGAGGGCCTGGACCCTCAGGTGGAGCGACAACCATGGCGAGACCAGAGAGGGGGGCGATGACCGCAGCAAGTACAAAGAAGGAAATGGCAGTGATGGCAAAGCAAAGACATGGAGTGACAAACTCAGCTCAGCAGGGGGGGTGGAGCCATGTCCTCAGCCAGGCCTGGAGGTGGAGCACTGTCCTCAGTTGCCCAGGAGGTGGATGTTGGGAGGTCATTATCAAACAAACGGAATTCAGGAAAAGAAAACTGGAACAACAAAGGTCTAAACAGAACAGGTGCGGACAAACACAGAAATTAAGGCAGACAACAAGAGCAGAGTGTGTGAGGGTGCCCTCCGGTGGTCTGGGGAGGAATTTTCCATAGTGGACGTGACACAAAACATTCAAAAAGAAATTGAATAGGGTGCTTAGCAAGGCATAAGGAGACACAGGTGAGGGTTATTAGGGAGGCATGTGACAAGTTCATGTGACATTCATGTAGTTCTGTGCTAATGTGACACTGTGCATCCCCCCCATTATAAAATCCACCAACCTCCACTTTATTTCTACTTATGATATAGTTATGCTAAATTTCTGTCTGCAGATGAAAAAGAAATGAAAACACAATTCCATCCAAGCTATGTCTCTCAGCAATGCAAGGTTACCCGGCATGCATGTTAACTGAGCAGAAATGGATGGCTAATTCTGCCTGTCGCTCATGCTGAAAACAGCTCGGAGACTGAAACGTCCTGGATTTGAATTCACGATCGTCACATGCTGCAGGATAGATCTCACCCAGAGTAGCTTCTTACAAAGCGTAAAGCTCTGCCTCATAAATAGGATGTAATCATAACTCTCACCCAAGCTTGGCTCAAATGTGGAAATACAAAATGACACTGGTTAGCTTGTGTGCTTGGTGCTTCTATGCACACTGTATACCTATGCTGGAAAACACTGCGCTAATTTTATACACAACAGCTACAAGTACAAGAGCCAAACTGTTGTAAATATGTGACATATTCAGACTGCAACACTATGCACCCGATGTGAATAGAGCTTTAGTCACAAATGCGCAACATTTCAATAGCCAAGGGTACACAGATGGAAAAAATTTAAATGTTTTGTGTGAAAATACCCGATGCCCTTAGAGCTGCTCTCTCAATACTTATTTTCTTACTGATGTGTTGAGAATTCATTACAGCGCCATATCAAATCTATCCATATACAGTACAGTCCTTAAGGCATTTGTAAATGTTCACCATACATGTTTCCAGGAAGTTGTTCACCCAAACAGATGTGTTGAGTTTATGTCCAATTACATCTTAATCACCAAATTACAGCAATCAGAGGACTGTTTTTTGAGACCTGGCTTGGTGTCAGAACTGGAACAAAATGCAGACACGGTTTGTTTTGGACCCTGGGAATCGATGGCTGCTGAAAGAGGCAGGTGTGAACAATCATGCTGCGTTCAGAGGGAGACGAGTGCATGATTATTGAGCTATTTTGGAGATGTGCACCAACCAGCTAATGAACATTCTCAGTCGATTTTCACAAAGATCCACGTTTAACGTCTCGTGATGGCCGGCGTTTGGTTTCATTAGTTAGCAAAACATTGATTTTAATTAGTCGTGTTACATTCATTTGAAACAACGCGATACGGGGGAATGAACTCAAAAGCAATTTTTTAGATCACTATTGGTAATCTCCATAATTGTTTGGCATCTCATAAAAAAAAGAAAAGAAAAAAATATTTTAGGTAAATTGAAAGCCAGCAGGAGCCAGATGTTTAGTTTTAATTAGCAGGAGAAGGATTTTTTATGGGTCAGCCATAAAGAAAAATAACACACTCTATGCATTCTCCAGATACACACCACATTATTAATTGCTTTTCTGCATCTGATTCGTCTTTGAGTTTTGACTAACACCCTTTCCTCCAAACTCATAAATCTTGTGATTAACTTGCTTCATGCTTGAATTTTGTCTCACACACATGCACACGCACACACGCACACACACACACACAAGCTCCAATCAATGGATCTCAGAATTGAATCCTAAATTGAAGAACATTTAGTAAATATAAGTTAGTGTAAATGAACACCTATGCTTGATTCACAGCCGATTGATCAACTTAGCGGAAGTCTTTGCAAAGAGGACCAGAAACAATATGACAGTGAATTAATTTTAGGAGCCTAACTGAAATGCAGATGTTACTGAGTTGTTTTGCCATGCTCAATTTTTTTTCTACAGTATACTTTGCTTGGGATTAGTGGGGTGTGGTCCCCGATTCCCAGCTTTAGTTTTGAAGGGTACAAATGATCTTAGATGATGCCTGTGGCAGAAATAACCAATAATGATGAGATACGAGAGGTGACATTACCATTATTTTGTATTACCAATGAGTAAAAGAAGAGAATTTAAAGACGCTAAGATGCACTCAAAAATTCTCACAAAAGATTGCATGAAATAAAATCTGCATTGTCAAAGACACCTTGGATGAGGGTAAATTTAATTTTGAGTTATTGATATTTGCCACTGATTCGGAGAGCAAACACATGGTGAAGTCAGTGAACACAGTGTCCGCAGAGTAATTACTATCATTATTCTAACTTGTGAATTATGTTCTGTATTTCAGGTCATTTTGTTATTTTGTCATATTGCCAAGTCCTGATGAACTTGGCGTTGGACAATGGTTGGAGCTGCCCAACTCCAGCAATGACCAAAGCCCAAATTCTTGAATATACATAGTTTGTCCTGCCTATTTACATAGCACAATGCCAATAACAGTGCATGTTATGGAAAAATACCTACAGTATTCAGAAACCTCCTCAAGTTCTTATGATGGGAATCAAGAGCATGAATAATGGCTGCAGCGGCATACTGTATGTGGAAAACATAGTCCTGAAATTGATGCCAAATGTAGCGAGACTGGTGGCCTTTCTAGCGGTACAAGCAGAAACGACCCAAATTTAAAAGAGCTCACACCCTGGTTTGCAAGAGGGTAATGCCCATGGTAGGGTTTTCTCTTTTTTGTGATAAATGTTCAGACAGAGCACACACACCTCATCAGATCTTTGTTGCACAGGTTCAGGTAGAAAAACTAATACGCAAGAGTAATGATATTTTTGATGAAGTGAGTTTCAAAGACAGCAACGGCACCTGAAAGGCCTTACATAGGATACGGCATGTGCAACGCAACAGTGGAACAGAATGCAAAAGGCATGTTCAGGTCATTGCAAGGACTGACCGAGCATTTAAAGCACAATTCACCAACAGCAAGGTATTATTTAATTTAACTGCTGACACAGGGGTTTGCCCCCACAGAGATGCACAATCCAAGCCAACTGGTTATATTGATTTCTGAACTGTGGTCAATGTTACAGAAATACAGTAGATATTGTACATGCTTGTATATGAACCAATAGTAGACACAGTATAAAGTGGGATTTATTTAAGACAGCTCGGAGTATCAGAATTCAAACATGTCACACCTTGACTAAACCTACCATTCTGGCTAAAGGTTTTGGCACTGCAGCATATTAACGAACCAATCGAACCGAAGACAGCATGGTCAAGGCAGTCCAGTGTCCAATGTAGGCTCTCAAGTGTTATGTAGAAGTGACCACCATCTGATGGGTCACTTACTGTACATCCAGCTGTTTATGTGATTTGAAAAGAACCATAAAGGGGATTCATTGTCAAAGGACAAGCTACCTCAATGGGTTAAGAACGTTACTTTGGAAACATACTTGACTACAGGCCAAGAGGCGCTTTCTTCAACATGAGCTATGGCTACCCCCTGAGGAGCGTCATAGTTGAATCAGCAGCATGGACTTGATCAACCATCCATGGTGTTTGAGTGTTTCTCAGTCACAATCATCAACAACACCAAATTAGTGATTCTCATCCTCAGTAGAGTACATATGAGCAAGTCTTATGTCCATTCATGTTCAGTGTCTGTTGGAGCCAAATTTAGTTAAAACTTGCCTTTGGTTTGGACTTTTACTTTGATTTAGATTTGCTGGCCTTTAGTCTGATACCGTATTGACCCGAATATAAGACGCAGTTTTTGTTCTCAAAATACCTCTTTAAAAGGGGGGTCGTCTTATATTTACGGCCGTCTTATTCACGTTCGCGTTTTGACCTAGCCTAAATAAATCGGCCGACTTCCGCGATCCTCCGTCCGGCCCTGTGTGGATCAGCGCGCCCCCTACAGCTTCCCTCCAATACTACACCACCAACTTTTCTTAAATGAATCAGAGGATCTCTGTGAGGAGTAGCCCAGGCTATTTGCTAGACTAATGCAGACATGTATGGTTAATGCATATTTTTTCTTTAATGGATTTTTATTTTTTTTGCACTTTTCAGAAAAATTATTCCATAGGCTATAGCAAGTTATTCATTGACATATTGAACTTTATGAAATGTTTTATTTTTTTTTTTTGTTCCAACAAATTGTAAACAGCGTTATCAAATAAATAAGTTTTTATTTAACAAAATATGGTCTTCAAAAAACTTGGAAGGGGGGGGAGGGGGTCGTCTTATATTCAGGTTGTCTTATATTCGGGCCAATACGGTACTTTTATTTTGATACAGCCTTAGGTCACCTGTTCAGATAAAGATGGCGTCTTGCACATGGTGAGCATTCTCAGTTAGACAATGGAAGATGCCGTAGTGGAATAGTTTTTTACCTCTGTAAGCTTATATTTTGAACTACTTAGTTGGAATACAGAGTACCTTTGATTTTACTTCTTTGGGCCCTTTATTGGAACTTTGTATATTAGGATTAACCCCCTTTTTTTTTGTGGATTACAAACAATTTGGATTTACTCCACTGTGCGCCACCTGCTTGCCTGCTTGTTACCTGCTTGCCTGACCATGTGCCCTCTCCCTACCTGCCTGCCTCTTCTACCATCTATGAACACAGGTACGAGCAACAGCCGGACACAGTGTTCTTAAGATAAGTGCGTTATAACTATACAGCATCTTCACTTTGGATTTAATTTGACCCTCACAGTGTCAGTGCTTGAGTGATATTCACCTTAAGGCAATAGCAGTACCTTGAGTGAACAGTGCATAGAGGGTACAATATTCATAGACTCAGTGATTCTCATCAACTAATGTACTGAATGATTCGTCTCGTCAGCTATAAACAGTGTGAGTATTTTCGTGACTCTTTCCCTCAGCAGAACAGTATCAGCACTCAAGTAATTCTTATTCTCGAATAAGATCAGTATCACCTCATGAGTGGAACCTGCCCTCAATAAGGCACAACATCACATTTGCTTAGCTATGATCCTTATGAAGGAGCAATATTAATGCTTTGATCAGCCATAATTCCCTAAAATATGTGTTTTATGCATGTGTTTTTAGAGGTATGCCTCAGAATATGGTTAGGCAGTGTAGGAGTAGGATTAGTCAAGAGCACATTTGTTGAGTGGGCAGGAGCATGCAAGAGTGGCATTTCAAAAAGAATTTTACACACACACACACACACACACATATATATAACCTGGACCACTGAAAAATGCCTGAAAATGCACAACGCACAAATACAAACACAGTTTATTTAGAAACCTCCATGTCCGTGGCGAAAATGGCTAATGGTCATGGAGGTCTAGTTTAATGCTGAGTGATGAACAGCTGCTTGGAGCTTAACTCAGGGATCTACCCTGGAGGACTTGGGAAATAACGTGCAGCCTTTCGCTCCAGATGGTGGCCCTTCATCTCACCAGAGCATGAGGAGAATAGTAAAGACCTTTGCAATGTTTGCGTGACATTCATATGGATCTCACGAGCAACTCCTGGAAGAGGAACAAGGGAAAAGAGGGAATGGCACTGTCTGTTTGCATGTGTGTCTCTGTATAAGCAGGTGCACCTGTGTCACCACCAAAGTCTCATTTCGATCAACCACTCTTTTTGTAAATCTGAATCAACTTGCACTTAAAATTTCCAAATGCTAAATGACTTCAAATATGCACTGCTTGCTATAAGTTCAAGAAACACAGTAAAATGGCTGAGTTTTCAACAGGAATACCAAATAAAAACTATTGACATATTTATTGGACAAGGTGTTCAACAGTTCAACAGGAGAACAAAGAAACAGCTTAACCAAACATGCTAACATCAAGGAAGCGAAGGTATTAAACATGAATCAGCATGAGGCTATTTGCATAATTTTAACATAATTCCACTGTTAGCAACACTAATGGAAGTGTTCCTTTTAAAGTTATTGTGATAAGTAGCAAAATAAACATGGTACAAAAATCTATTACATGGAACTCAGTAAACTCAATAACATATTCCAAGTGAAGGCTTGGCTGGTAATAAACGATTGATTCAATGATCAGTGATTTAGTTGTGAGACATAAACACACACACAAAAATCCATTTTACAATGCAGAAAACCGAACTGGTGATATGTACGACAACATTCAACAACAACACTTGAACAGTTAAATGTACACTGCAATTACATGGACTGATTATAAAATAATAGATTATGTCTGTGATAATTGTTCTATTCTTCTTTGGGAGATATTATATAATATGGCAGTTCAATTAAAAAAAAAAAAAAAAAAAAAAGGGTGTTTGCTCAAGTGTACAACATGAAGGAAACACACTGGCACGACGGGGAAAAGCCAGGAAATAGCTGTGATGTGTAAAACATTTTCAACGTAGAACTGAAAATGAATAAAAGAGTAGTTAATTATGTGTTAGAAAAACAAGATGAATAAAAGAGTAACATTATGATTTAATTGTATTCACTGTTGGCGTTTTACGCCAGGTGTGTGCGCTCGCATTTGGAACAAGGTCCTTGCTCTCAAATTAAATTACGAAAGAAACTCTTTTGATCATTGGGATTTGCAGCAGTCTGAAAATCCTCTCTGCACAATTTAGCCTGCTGTGTTTTGGGAAGACTTGGGAAGGGGTTTATTGATTTGAAATCCTTTTTTTTTTTTTTTTTTTTTTTTTTTTTGCAACTCCCAACTGAATTATTCAGTGTCGCTTTTTTTTGCTTGAGGAGCAAATCTGAATAGGCGCATATGCTCCAGTAATTTGGTGATTATGGAAGCCATTATAATAGCGTGTGATGGCACAGATGTGCCAGGTACTTGGATGGGAACTCTTTATTAAATACACATTGCTGAACAGCGAACACAATAAGCAAACAGGCATTCTGGCTGCCTTTCCTAAAGAAATGAATAAATAAATAGAAATGTTTGCCTTTTAGTTATCGCGTTTCTTTTACTAAACAAACATTTTTTTCTAAAGTATCATAGAGGAACCAGGTAACCAAGACTATAAATTTGCAGCCAGCTTTTCTCAAACAAGCCCTCTTATTTTAGAAATTACTGCCAAAGGCTTCATGGTACATGAACAAAAATGAACCACAGATTCCTTTAAACTCCAAAGGACCATTAAGACAGAATTCAAATATACAGTGCCTTCCAGAATTATTGGTACCCTTCATGAAAATGAGCAGACATCTATAAAAACCAGAACGTGATCATTTGAAATAAAAAAAAAAAAAAAAAAATGCTAGGTTCAAAATGATCAGCATCCTTACAAGAAATACCAAACAGAGCCTGTTACTGTTGACAGCAGTAAATCTGTTCCTTTAGTCTAACAAAGAAAGGAGACGCATAAAGGTATCTTGGCCCACTCCTCCATGAAGAACTGTTTTTACGCTCCATTAGATTCTAAGCTTTGTGCATGCAGACTCTCTCTTTAATTCAGTTCAATTCTGCAGATTTTCTTTAATGGGTCAAATTCTGAGACTGAGACGGTTGTTGAAAATAATGATTTCAATTGTCTTGAATCATTTCACTGTTGTTCCCATCACCTCCATTGCCAAGTCTGAACATCGTGGAACAGGCAAACATGGTTTGTTCGAAAATATCCTGGCAGAATTTTAACAGAATTCAAGATGTCACGAGACCCCCTGAACCACCACTCAGAAACAGCATCAATAATCCACCTCTGTATTTTACATTGATTACCAGGCACTTTTCCTGTGCTATATGACCAACAGATTAATTTTGGTCTAATCTAATCTCAATACAAGATGCCAGTTGTATTTCCAATGATGCTTGGTGAAGTTCAGCCCTGCATTTTGAGATGCTCTCAGGAAATGCATTTTTTTTTTTCTTTGCAATGCCCCCAAACAACTTGTTATAAAAGTGGCATTTAACCATAAGAATGATATTAACTGTCGAATTCTAAAACTGCAGTAATTTTTCCTCCTTCACCATGTGAACTAATGAGGGGTACCATGTGCTGATGGGTACAGTTCTTGACAATTTTCCAATTGTTAGATATGTGAAACTTTTTGTTTTGTTTTTTTATGGAATTAATTATGCTTAATGGTATTTAAATGCTTACATATTTTTCTAACCTAATTTGTGAAGGTAAGCAATGCTGTCTCTTTTGCGCTGAAAGGTTCTTTGGTTTTTCCCATGGTGATGGAGGACAAAAGGGATGGTTGAAGGTACCAACAAAGTTATATGTATATATAGTTTTCCAAGAACAACTATTTGTTTGCATTTATTTAAAACATAAATAAATACAATCATTTTGGCACATATATTTTGGAAGAAATACTATACTTAAAAAAAAAATTATGAGAAATTTTGTTAAAACAAAGATAAAACGTTTCTACACCTGATTGAGTAAAAAATTTGAATTCTCGTTTGTAATGTTTATATGATCATTTCAATCTTTTCAATCTTCTTGAAGAATGCCAATAACTCTGGAGGGTGTAAAGAAGGTGATGTTGCAGTTTTTCTTAGAGATATTCAGTCTACTGTCTTCTCGAAAAATGTACACGAAAAAAAAAAAAAAAAAAAAAACCTGAGACACTGTTTAGCTTTCCAGACCTGCAATAAAGCTAATACATCCATTACATTCACTGCACAATCCTGTTCTGTCCAAAGCTAGCATCGAAGCATTAAAACGAGGCATCTCCTTGTCTGAGTGTACGACCAACAAAATCCTTGAGACACAAAGTCATGACTGTACAAACACGTTAAACAATACTGTACAATTTCAGCTCTTCCTATTCTTTCACCTTGACGTGTGATACCAGACCTCTGTTTGGAACAGGTCTATTCTGAAGTGCTTGTATAACAGACATGTCTATCTTTAATACATACATGGTATTATGTACATGGCATTTTGAGAAACATGACACAGGGACTGAAAAAGCATTTTGTTAACAACAAATATTTTTTGTGCTTCAGCGGCTAAAGTACTGCATGATGATACTCCAAAGAGTGAGTAGGAGAAAACACAGCACTTCCTGTTAATATGATATTCATGTTACATGAAATAGCAAGACACATCCAACTCGGTGTCAGTGAAATAAATGTCTCTTAATACCAGTTCATTGAAAAAGAAGAAAATCATTGAAGACAGATGTCATACATTTCTTGACAGGTCAAATCTTTATGGTTTTGAAGTATCCAGTTGGCCCCTGTCTCGCCATTGTCCTTGGCATCTGACCGACCAGTTGAATAGGAGCACTCTGCACTACACTCACATGACAGCAGTCTGCATGGCATATGGAGTAACAGTGCATCCCTTTCCAGTCTGTACGTGGGTGCTCATTGCTCCAAGGGATCTATTACCTGCTGGAAAATACTATCACCCTACCATTAAAAAAAAAAGTTCACAGATGGCCATATAGCAGCAGTCCATCCACCTGTGGTACACAAACACCAGGTACATCAACACTAAAAGCATCAAGTCACCAGACCACCACATTACTACAAAATAGTTTTTTGTGTTTTTTTTTTTAACACCACGTGGTCCTCTTTGCTTCCCATTGAAGGTCTTGTTCAGAGTAAAAGTATACTACAATGAGGTTTCCCAATGTGTCCTTAAAATCACAGAGCAATTTTCTGACGTCCACACTGAGATGTGATGTCTTCAACACTGCCCATACTGTTGATACAGGATATAGCTCCATGACCCTAGCCACAAATCAGAAACGGCAGGCCGATGTGCGTTGGTGAGCGCAGTGCTGATGGTGGAGTGGCTGGCTGGAGTGGTGGGCAGGAAGACACATCTGTCTGAGGATGGAGCTAGGGGTGAGGAGGAGGGGCTTAACCAGAGTCTAGATTTTATACCTGCACGTGGGCTCCCTGCGGCTGCTGCTGCTGTTGTACATGCAGGCATTGGATGCTTGAGAGGATTTTCTTCTGATGGCCTGCCAGCACTACTCCCATCTTCCCGAGTTCACTGATAATGCACAGGAAGAGTGAAATTACAAAGAAGCATTATGAAAGCATTTGTCTTATTAAAGTGAAAGTTTCAATAGTTTTGGACACTGGGTTACTTTTTTGACACTGGTTTACTTTTTACTTTTTACTGTCATTACAAAATCACGTGGCATTCAATACGGTTGTTATTTACATTACATTACATTCTCACTGACACCTCAGTGTCTGAGCAAGCTGTTAAATGCCTGAGAAAGCTGGTCATATTTTTGGCACAGATGTGGATTAAACACTGATAGCTACAGAGACTGTAAACTCAGAAAGAGTTTTCAAATCCATTAAAGTATTCAATAACTGTTAAACCAGTTTTTATATTGTTAATTGGCATACTACCGATAATTTATTGGAGGAAAAACCTTTTTAAATACATTTTTCAGCATTGCATTTTCCAAATGAGTATCAGTCTGATTAGCTTGATTACCTGGTTTAATGTTATGCCGTGAAATATTCACTGCCTATAGTGATGTCTAGCAAATGTCAGCCTACCTTTATATTTGTATAGAGGAAAAAAAAAAAAAACAATAGTGAGACTATCAAATATTACATGGTTGAGATGAAAACAGGTAATCAATTTGATCATTAGCATCATTCACATCTGTCTTATCACCTGAAATAAATGGCAATAATGGCATTGATTAATTCACTGAGTTTTGCTGTGTTAAGTAAAATCTTGGTTTAACATCATCTTTGTCAAATATGAACTTTGTCCTGCATCTCTACAGTGCATGGACAGTTGGTATTTATACCATTTACAAATAGGATTAATGCATATCTGTTCTGCTATGTCACGTTGTGGAACATGTGTGACATAGTTGTGACTGTGATAATGAGTCACATCCAATGCCAAGACCCTTCAAGACCATCTCTTCACCTTGCCTAACTGTGACAATGTGTATATACTGTATGCTGTGCTGCTACAGTCCACATACATTCAGAAAAACACTTTTCCACATTTATAATGTACATGTACACACAACATAACGTACAGCATAGTTAAACATATTACTAGGTTTTAGGAAAGCTATCTATACTGCAGAATCATTACTGTGACACTAACCTGACACTGACATACAGGACTGAGTCAAGCGTAACGTAGCCAGCGCTGGAGAAATGTTCTTGGTACTGACTCATTTTAATGGAGTCCAGCCAGTCAGTCACTGTGCTAAATGCAGGTTCTGGAGTTACTGGGTCTTCCCTAAAGACAGAGAGGGGAAAAAGCCATTCATTACAGAAAAAGAAGACGAGCTTAAACTCGTGGCCTAGCAACCACAGTTACCTGATCTGAACCCAACAGAGCTAGTCTGGGAGGAACTGGACAGAAAGGTCAAGGCGAAGCAGGCAGTTAGTACATCACACCTGTGGACATTGTTGTGGATTGTGGAATGTTGGAATTAACTTACTGAGCAGAATTTAATGTCCCCTGAAGAAAGAACGTCTCGAATTTGCTCTGCTGTTATACAGTAAGTGTATAAGTGTATCTTAAGGTTACTAAAGATATGAGCAATTTTCTGTTAATATTTTGCCAATAAGGGTACTCATAATTTGAATGTGAATTTATTATTTGTTAGCAAAGAATAGTAAGTGTCTAAAATGTCTTGCTTAAAAATAAGTAACACTGAAAATGTAGAAATTCTTAGTGTGTGTGAAAACTTTTGACTAGTAGGGTCTATGAGAGTTGTAGTTTATTTACCGTTCAATAAATTCTTAAGAACAAAATAAAGTACCATCATGATATATGTGAAAGGGTCCATTTGGTCATTACTATAAAATGTGCTGCCAGGTGTTGCCATAACTTACAATAACCACCCAAAGCTGTTTATAGTGGTTACTGAGTATATATATTTTATATAATATATATTGTTTCTGGATGGTGAGTACTGACATTTAAAATCTGATTTTAGATTTAATTATTAATTTAAAATGTAAATTAATCCTTTTGACAAAGGACTGAAAAATTATACTTAAGTGAAATTGTATGGAGTTGTCAAAGTACTGAGAAATTATACACAATTATCGCTGATTGTGTGCTCTATGTAGCATCTGAAGACCCCCCCAAAAATTGGATGCTTTAAACTGAAATATACAGTAGGGCTGGAACAGGTCTGAACCCTGAACCATTCAGAATTTTATAAAAATAACTTTTACAAATATGATATAAAACATCATCATTTTCATATAAGCCCTAAAAGCAGATAAAGAGCACTCAGTTAAACAAGAGACAAAAATAATTTGAGCGATCATTTATTTATTCAGGACAACGGTCCAATATCACATTTGTGAGGGGCACAATTATATGAACCTTTGAAATACCTATATATAGATATTTCAAAATATAGGGTTCCCAAACTTTCAAGTGCCACTGTAAGTAAAATGCAAATAAAACGATGTTTCGATGTATACCACAACGACGTAAGATGGATTAGAGAAGATTGAACCGCTGAGTACATTGAGGAACTAAATAGAAACTAAAAATGTTTTTATCTCGGAAATGAAATGAAGTAAGTACACGTACAGTACAGAAATGTGCAATTTCAGTGACATTCAAGTATAAATATCCACAAATAATACAATAATACACAAATAATATAATGACAAAAATTCTCAAGTATTTTCCACACCTGTAATCTTACTTGTTATCCATGTTTTGCTTTAGTTGCCTAAGTTGTAAAATTATTTATTAATTGCTTTTGCAATAGTGCATGCTCAACAGTCAATGAAGTTAATTAATCTGAAACAGAACAACAATTAAGCCTAGTATTGACACCGCAGAATCGATTTTCTGCAAGTTTATTGCATGTATTTCTGCAATCTTATTGGGTTACATTAAAAATTTTTTATTAATTTCCTACACCAGTGAGTCTATGCAAGTGATGCAGACATATGTCCAGTTTCAAAGCAGAAAGTGACAAAGGCATGAACTATAGAAAGAAGGGTATCTGGAAAAAGCTTGTGTGTGTCTGTGCATGTATGTGTCATAGGTAGCTCTAACAGAAGCCTTGGAAAGTCCTTTTCAAAGCTAATCAGCAGCCAGAATTTGGACAGTTGACATGCGACTTTCCAGATCAGCTAGGATGCCTGATTACAATGTAATCCCTGTAACACACAGCCACACACATGCACATCACATCAAGAGAATTTCAGTCTCTGCTCAGTCCAAATATGAAGGGTGCCTTTTGTTGGACTGAGAGTAAAAGCAGGCACTTTTCACTTTGATGATGGTTAGTGCCCAGCTAAAAAAAAAAAAAAAACGGCCTTTATCTGCTTCCAGTCTGGAGCCTCTCAGGAAACTTTGATTTTGGTCATCCACCTGGTTCTTATCTAAACTAGCATAACATCATATCTGCACAATCTCTGTGTTTTCAACAGAAAAACATGCTGTTCCATACTATCATCCATAATGCATTCCCTACTATGGATGGGGAAAAGTCTTCAATTATTTTAAATGTCTAAATGCACAATATTGCACATTTGTTGGGATCAGTGTCCAAAGCTGCTTTGCACCTGCCACAATTAAACATATGTGTGGTGACCTCTGAAAAGCCTTCATATGGTGACTTTTTCTATTGCATGAAGTTCTGACACTAAAAACGTGTTTTTCACAAAGTTGAAATTTGGAAAAAGTCACTCTTACTTTTGTCATTGTGGCGCTGTATCAGACAGTCATTTTGGGCATGTGGATATTATCATAACCATCATAAACTGTGAAGCTTGAACCGAATCAAGCAATGCATGGAGAAATTACCACACTCTACCCGCTGTGTGCTGAGGCATAGAAATTCTTTGTGTTGCCATTTCAACACGTACATGATGTATGTGAACCCATTTGAAGTCTCTTACCAATTACAAACTCTACAAGTTATAAGGCTTATGTCTTTTCGGTATAGCACATACCTAGCTTACAAAAGCATGATGTTCACAACATGAGGAAAGTACATTTAGATAGCTATTTTTTGGCAGATTAACAATTTTTTTTGGAAGATTGTTTTTGCAGCACTGTTTAATAAACTGGCCTCTTATCTACCTAACATAATCTCTGCAGGTGGTTAACATAAGCAAGGTTACACAGTAAATAAAAACATTTCTACAGAATTCCACCACAGCAACAACCATCGACAGAACAGGTGTATTTATAATGAGACTAAATTACACAGAGGTGAACTCTA
>JAOVYU010000032.1:7398808-7411700 GCA_025674565.1 Synodontis membranacea | reverse complement strand
CACGCAGGCATACACCAGAGTGTGCACCCCCTTGTGGCTGGGTCTTTGTACAGCACCCGGCCTTCTCTGGATGTCTAAAACAACAAATTATAATATGTACCATAAATGTAAGCCAACATTCAGAAGCTAGAAGTACACTTTTCCTATTTCCACAATCATTAAGAGATAAATTGGCGGTCAGGTGTTACTAATGAGATGCACAAGATTAGTTATTCGTCAAGAAGTGTGTATCACAGAGCAGCGGAAATTTGGGCAGTTTGGTGTCTGGAACGCTCAGGTGTGTGTCTACATCATGCCAAGAAGAAAGGACATAAGCCATGATGTCAGAGAAGCAATTGTTACTGCTTATCAATCTGGGAAGGGTTATAAGGCCATCTCCAAACAATTTAAAATTCACAGTTGCCCATCTTCCTTGGAGTAGAGGTCCCAGCAAATTCAGCCCAAGGACAGACTATCTAAAGCTCAGACGTATAAAGGAAAAACCAAGTGCTACATCATTTAACCTACAGTACCAGCCTCTGTAAGCATGTTCATGACAGCCCAATCAGAAAAAAAGTATGGTTTTCATGAAAAAATGGCTAGGAAAAAAACCTTCTGTCCAAAAAGAAAAAAAAAAGAATACAGCATAACTTCAGTTTGCAAAATTTAACAAACCACAAAAGTCCAGCCCCCAACCCTATTGAGATGCTGTGGTGAGATATTAAGAGAGCTGTGCATAAATGAATGCCCTCAAACATCAATGAAAAGAAGCAATGTTGAAAGAGGAGTGGATCACGATTTCTCCAAAGTAATTTGACAGACTGATAAACTCCTTCAGAAGTTTACTACAAACTGGTTAAACATGTTATTGAATTTTAAGGTGTGCTTATTTTTTCCCCCATAAATGTTGATCATACTTCATTATTTTATATATTACTGGAGCTAAAATGGAGCTACTGATTTTTACTGATTGCATTTTTTATTTATTAAAAAGCAACACCTCGTACTTTCTATCAATTTATATAGATTCGTTTCATTTTGGGAAACATCCATGAAACAAGATAAACGGCGCCCCATTTGAAAGTGTGGACAGTCTCTGGTACATTTGTGTTCACATTGTGCAGGAGACCTGTTGCATAAACACCCAGGTGAAGAAGGTTCATCGACATCTTAGATCCTTAATGGACTTTAAACTGACCTCTAAGGATCTAAGGAACTTTTACATCTGTTCCATCAAGAGCATCCTGATAGGAAGCATCACAGCCTGGTTTGGGAACAGCACAATGCAGTATCGGTGGACTCTCCTATCATCCCAACACACCAACCTCACTGAGCTCCTTGACCTGCAGTCTATCTACAACAAGTGGTGCTGTACCAAGGCCAGGAAGATAGTGATGGACGTCAGCCATCTGAACAATTCGTTCTTCTCTCTATTGTGATCAGGGAAGAGTCAATGAGTGTGCTGGGAGTTATACGACTATCCTGGTTGCCAGATAGTGGCAAATACATGACAGAAAACCTAATATTAGACCTTGGATCTGTTTGCACAACACCCACACCCCCCACACTCTTCTTAATATAAGTGCATTACCCTATATCTATTAATATTATCATATTAATTATTTATTCATATTTATTTGATACGTTAGCAACTTCGCTGCAACTACCTCAGCCCAGTGTATTGTACTGCACTTTGCTTTTTTTTTTTTTTTTTTATTGGAAGCATGTTGTAGCTATGTTTTCCCTATGAAGTATGTTACAAATAAGCTTCACTTGACTTGACTGTGGACTAGGCTTCACCAGATTTACTCTGCCCCTTGCTGTTAAAATAATTTCCACTCTTCTGGAAGGCTTTCCACTAGATTTTACAGTGTGGTTACGAGGATGTTCCCAGTCATCCACAAGAATGGTTAGGCACTGATGATGGGTGAGAAGGATTAGCACGGAGTCATGGTTCCAATCCACCCCAGAGGTGTTCAGTGTGGTTGAGGTCAGGGCTCTGTGCAGACCACTTGATCTCCACCACATCAGCACTGGCAAACCATGCCTTTATGGGGCTTTGGACACAGGGCTGGAAGTCATGCTGGAAGAGATTTGGGCCTCTTAGTCCCAAAGAATGGAAAGTTTACTCATACACAGTACGAAAACATTATGCACGATTGTGTGCTTTTACCTTTGTGGCAACATTTTATGTGGAAGATCCACTTATGGGTTTGAAGGTCATTCGTCCACGTTCATACTCTATGTTTGGCCAAATAGTATTCTAAAGAGTGTATGCACTCAATATTATAATTTGCCCCATGGTTTCATTCATTCTACCTGTCAAAGTTGCATTGACGGGTGCCGATCTGCAGATTGAAAAATAATAATAATAATAATATTAAAAAGAAATTATTAAATTCACTTCTCCTCTGATTATTGTAGAGTTGGCAGGATTGAAAAAATGGCGATGCTCAGTGCAACAGTAATTTGTCTGTTACCATTATGTCTACAAGGGGACGTCCACTTTCTACAAGGGGACGATCGAGAGCATCCTGAGCAGCTGTATCACTGTCTGGTATGGAAATTGCACTGTAACAGACCGCAAGACCCTACAACGGATAGTGAGAACAGCTGAGAAGATCATCGGTGTCTCTCTCCCCTCCATAACTGACATTCATCAAACACGCTGCATCCGCAAAGCCACCAGCATTGTGGACGACCCCACACACACTTTACACAAACTCTTAACCCTCCTACCATCTGGTAAGAGGTACTGAAGCATTCGGGCCCTCACTACCAGACTCTGTAATAGTTTCTTCTCTTAAACCATCAGGCTTCTAAACACTCAGGGACTGGACTGAGACACACACACACATACAAGCCATCAGGCTTCTATATACTCAGGGACCGGACTGACACACACACACACACACAGTCATTACACCACTCAGCATTTCTACTGAGCATTTGCAACACAGTTATAGAATTGAGTATTGATCATTTGAGCACATTTCATATTGAAGTGATCAAAAGCAATCTATGACTAATAGTCAAGCAGTTGCAGTGTGAGGTTGGTAGAGGGAACTCAATCCATTCCACTCTTGATTTCAGAGCTACAGTGGTTCAGCTCTACAGCATGTGAATCAGAGGCTGGTTTGTATGAAGGGATGCCCTGTGGACTATACCAACACCAGAGAACGGCGGGTAGTTTTAACTCTTTAAAGGACTGTACCAATGGAAATGAGAAGTGGGCGGGTGCTGTAGTTATAAGGCTGGAGCTGTAGGGAAAGACTAGTGGATGCGCTGTAAGTTTCAGTGCCGGACAGAGAGCCCGCGGTAGAGCATTCACTGCGCTATGGATCGAGCAGCCGCAGTAAACTGATCTCCTGCTCGGTCACACGGAGCGCGACTCTGATGCGCTGATCTGCAGAGGGTTCTTTTTTTTTTTTTTATACCCCCCGGTGCAAAATTCCTGTCCTGTGTTCAGACTCGGTCCGGGTAGAGAGCATTAGTGCCGGCACTAGGTGCGTGTCTCCAGCTGGGATCAGGAGTGTGTAGAAGTGTGTGGACTGTGTAGAAGGGATGCGGTGGATGAGGATGGTGCGCTCGGGCTTCATCCCGCTCTTCTGGATCTTCAGAATCAGCATCCACTCGCACGCGGCTCCTTCATCCACCCGTAAGTTCCTCTTCATGCTTTTAGGGGCTTGTTGGAGGTAGTTGTGTATAGCTTTATAGCTTAGGGCGTGTTTGTGGGACTTCTGTTGGAGCTTTTCGAGCTCCTTGAAGGAACAGCATGGCTCCAGGATGAGTGTGCTGCAGGTTTGACAAGACTGGGGCAGGACGGGTGCGTCAGGGCATCAGGACTGACTTACTGGGTGGTCTTCAGTGGATGCTCTTTCTTTCTTTCTTTCTTTCTTTCTTTCTGCTTGTCTGTCTGTCTGCCTGTCTTTCTGTCTGTCAGTCTTTCTTTCTGTCTGTCTGTCTGTCTGTCTTTCTTTCTTTCTGTCTGCCTTTTTTCTTTCTTTCTTTCTTTCTTTCTTTATTTCTTTCTTTCTGTCTGCCTTTTTTCTTTCTTTCTTTCTTTCTGTCTGTCTCTTTCTTTCCTTCTGTCTGTCTGTCTGTCTGTCTGTCTTTCTTCCTTCCTTCCTTCCTTCCTTCCTTCCTTCCTTCCTTCCTTTCTTTCTTTCTTTCTTTTTGTAGTACGATGTGTTATTAAAGGACAAGTTCTCATTTTTCACATTTAAGCGGTTCTAAGTATTATTTATTTATTTATAAATGTGTTTGTTTGTTTCCCATTATTATTTATTTATTTAAGTATTTCTATTTATTTATTTATGAATAGAATACAAGTCTTTTTTTTTATTATCTAATCAACTATTATCTAATCAGCTAATCCCAAAACATAAAGATTTATCAATTTTTATCCACTAATGATTGGTTTATTAAAAAAAAATAATAATAAAAAATTAAATTATAATCAGATGAGTTTGCAACTCTGAATATGCAAAATAATGTGTTAATATAAATTTCCTCAAAACATATATATTTTTTTTAAAACATGCACACAAACATGTACTCATAAACAACAAGAAGAACAACCAAAGACTTGATGGGCTACGCAATGGTGATTGTATTCCCGTTTTAGCCTAGTTTTGGGGCATGTGTGGAAAGGGCAGACTGGTCCAGATTTGGATGGGTTTGAGCTGGTTATCTCACTGGGTAACAGCGACATGATTCGTGTTGTAGCAGGCTGTGAAAATACTCTTATCAGAGAGGGTCTGATTTGACCTCTTCAAAGCAGCGGACTACGAGGGGGACCATCTGACATCTGTTTATCCACAGACGTTGGCATGGCGAGGAACAGAGCCACAAGCTTGGAGATAGGTTTGCTCTTGACATTATGAAACTATTTGATAATTAACTTTTAAGGGTTGAGTCTAATTTGCTTTTTTTTTTTAGTAATTTAATTAGTTTTAAATTAGTGTAGTAGTGCTAATTTAATTACTACTACAAGTTCTTAGTTTGTAAAAAAAAAAATAGTGAACTTCAGTGTTAGTACTTTTTATATCGTATATGATTATAATTATTTATTAATTTGTTTTGAAATATCAAATATTAGAGCACAATTTTATACTGTAACTGTATAAATTTATACTGAGATTTTCATTTTATTATAAATTTATCCTACATATTTATTTGTTATTTTATTTGATTTGTTTGTTTGGTTCCATTTACTTTCCATTTATCTTGAGCTCTGTCCATTCGCCCCCTCCTTTTCTTCTGCGATTGTATTTCATAGCGACACCATTGAAACTACAGATTCACAAAAAGTGTTGTTCAGAACCACTGCACTCCTGCTCCTGCTTTCTTTAGGCTTTAACAGTTTGACAGTCTTGTCTGGGATATAAATTCACAAATCGTCTTTTTTTTTTTTTTTTTTTTAATGCACAGTCACCGAGATCGAAGCAAAACTGAAAACAAAAGCTGTGAATTTGCCTGAAGTCGTCAGTGACTTTGGAAGTGCTTGCTGAGGCAGTAGGTGTTGAATTTACATCTAGTGCATTTGAACCAATCGTCTGTGTTCTACTACGTCAATGGAATAAAAAATGAAAATAAATAATGATTTTTTTAAGATGCATGCGGCCAGTATCTACAGCATAATTTAATCATTCCAGTTCAGGATTTTACAGGATTGATAACCATTTCTTGCTGGCAGTATCAAGCTCAAATAATGCTTTATCATTAGGCAGAATCTAGAAGGTAGTCTAATGCTTTAGTCAGCCTTATTTATTTATTTATTTTTTAATTTTTTTATTTTACTAATCATCTTGTATGCGTATGCACTGTAAATAAAAAATGTATAGAGCTGTGCAGAGGTGGCTGTTTGTTTATATACTTAGCTGGTGGTTATTAAGATATAAACATGCTCTCTTCAGGATTGTGCAAATGTGCGTCTTTGAAAGTATCCAGTCATCCATAAAGAAAAGTCACATTTCAGCACTGGCAACTAAAAGCGGTGAATTCGGCTGATAAATGTGCTTGCAGAGTCAGGTAATCACATAGTGGAAGCTTGTCCTGAATAATGAGATTAAAGCTCCTCAATAATTGTCTGCTTGTGTGGACCAAAATTAGAAGCGGACCAGCCATTACATGGACCGACCTAATATAATGAGTATTAAATGAAATACCTGGATTTATTTCAGAGTGAAAACACTCAGGGGAAGAAAGAGGCTGGTGGAGTTTACTCTGAACCGAGAGTCCGTTAATCGGCATTGCCTTATTGTTTGCTTTGTCATATCAACCCATTCATGTTCCACAGATCTCCAGCGGATTCAGAATGTCAATTAAGGTCTAAGAAGATATGAAATCAGCATCATCTCTTTCAATTGTGTTCTGGACATCACCAGCAGCCTTTCATTCAGTTCCCCTTGTCTCTTTAGTAGGCATCTAGAGCAATTAAATTCCTTGAGAATGTGTAGTAACGTCACATATCGCTTATTCCTGATTTTATATGACATCCATTTACACGGTTGAAAAGCCTTTGTTCAATTAACTCTGTTATATTAGTGAAACGCGAATGTGCCACTGTGTATTTTTATTTCACTCAAGGAAGAGGCATCTCTGAGTCTGCCAAAGGATCATTTATCACAAGTTCGAATAATGATGATGTCATCATGGCCGGGTGCCCAAACAGAAAACCCCGGTTGCTGGGGTGTACAAGTCAGTGCAGTCCTAGTGCTGGTCCCAATCCTGGTTAAATTGGGGAGGGTTGCGTCAGGAAGGGCAGTTAAGCCTGGGTGTAAAACTCAACCATGCTGTGGCAACCCCTAACAGTAGCAGCCAAAAAGGTGGATGGATGGATAATATATTCCACAACGTCATTGCATAAATCGAAATACATAAAAGTGATAATGATGTATATAAAGTTGGCAATAATGTTATAGATTTGTTTCTTTGAGAGCTCTTTTGCCACTTTCTAATGCAATGCACACTGTGTGAATGAGGAACTCTGTGTATGTGCATGTGTGTTGGTGTTCGTGATCGGGTAGGGAGGTGCGCGACTTGGCTGTTAAATAGAAGAAAAAAAAAAAAGCTGTAGACTTCAGCTGTGTGGGATCACTTTAAATTGAGCCAGGACAGGACAAAGGCACTGTGCCAGATATGCTATTTGAAACTGGCCTATTCAAGCTTAGAGGACAGTTATCCAATAATTGAGTTGGTTCTGATCTATCTTAAATCGGTTACAAAATATATGTCTGTGTTCAATTCATATGAATTAGATTTGACTCATGCTACGGGAGCGGCGGTAATGATCGCAAGCAGAGGATGCGGGCCCGAAGTAAAGTCGCCCTACCTCTGTGGCACCTTGGGGGGAAAATAAGGTTGTTTCATGAGGATGCACAGTGACTGGTTTACACACGGCATGTTGCTTTTAGCTCCATGCACTGTTGTCGCACTCTGTGTCAGAGCGTTCAGCCATCCCACGGTTGACTAATATCCTTTCTGTGTGAGAATATTTCTCCAGGTACACGTTTCCTGGTACCAGTGCATTTATGGGTCATTTTAAGTCAATCTTGCGGTATGTATGGCATAGCTTACACTATTTTCTAAGTATTCGGAGAATTCCTTCTTATGGCATAGATGATCTTCTCTCCAAACGGTGTGGGCACTTTTATTTGTCAATAGCCTTTTTGATCCTCTATCACACTGTGATACACCATGACAGTTTATATGGCACGAAGTCCACAACTGAATGGACTATGTGTCATACTAAATGCTGCGAATCTGAAGTTATAAACTGAGACCACTGTCTTATAAGCACACGGACATGTGTAGTCATCTAATGCATCTTTTTACACTGCTGATTATGCATGTCATGGGGCAGCTGAGCGCTCGGAGGAAAGTGCTAATCGCCCTCTTCTACATACACGATCTGATAGATGTCCATAGCAGGCTAGTACAGTATACCTCTGAATGAAAGGAAAGAGACTAATGTTGTCCCAACAATCCAGAGTGCAATCGCTCTCTTGCCTTCTGTGTTCTGCAACTCTGGACTACTACAATATAAAATATGAAATTTTTGCACCACAGGGAAAGTTGGAAGACTTGCCGCCTTCCAGCATGGAGGATAAATGTTCATAAATTTAGTGCATTCTCTGGCATAGTTGCATACTGTAGATGCATGAACAGTGGGTTAAGTCTTTTGTCTGTTAATACTGAGAGCTGGATTTATTGCACCAAGTGCACTATGCAGGCCCAACCATACCTTTATTTTAACTTCCATTGCTGCACTGGAGCCTGGCCTTTATTAGCAGCCTATAAAAGGCATCTGAGTGGCACAACAGAAAGTGTTCGCCCTGTCTTTGGGAGATCATGAGTTCCAATCTGGACAGTGCTTCAGCCATCTGTGTCCAGAAGCCAAGTGAGCCAAATTGGTTGGGAGGGATGGTTTACCCTTTTTCTCTTATCAGGGACACTGTGGCAGTAGCCAGTCATGTGTTCCTGTGAGCTCCTGGTTGCAGAAGAGGGCAGGTTGCACTTTTCTCTGATGGTTCAGCTGCTCTCTGAGCTGCAGTTTGAAGAGACACAGTGGCTGGCTTCACATAGTCCATTAAAAAAAAAAAAACAGAAAAGGGGGTAACATTTTACTTGAACCCTTTGCCACCACACAGGTGTATGAGTGTCATCCCCCTGATGCCATGTGCTGTCATATATACCAGGAAAATAACAGTTTAATAATGGCACAATCTGTAATGTCATAATGTTTGATGTCATGACAGCTTATACTAGCTTTTACTACGAGTGCTCTAGTTGGCGTGTGGTTTAAAACAGATGTTATTACACATACTTTGTGTCTGGCAGGCTCTCATAACTATGATAATATAATGCCTTATGTCACACCATGAAAACCACTATAAGAAAATGTGTTGTACATAAACATTATGGCTCAAGCATAACTTTTCAAACAAAATGGCATTTTGTGCATGACACAACAGTGTTGCCATCAATTACTGCCCTGTACACTTACCCAAATACTGTATCTCATTCACCGTGTAGTTTATAATTTCTAATTATTTTGCTTTCAAGTGTGATTTTCAGAGCTGCTGTTGGGAGAGTGCAGGCAAATTAGTTATATACGAACCAATGACAGATAGCTAGCAACACTTAAACAGGGAGCAGGATGAGGGAATGTTTTGTTAAGCAAAGCAGATAAGAAGTGGCTAGAATAGCACACTCAGTAAAAAAAAAAAAAAAGTGTGAAAATGCAGATTAAAAACCGGAGCTGATGAAGTTGATGCCCTCTTACATTTTTTTATTAACTCTGTAGATGAACCTAAAGTGGAACAAGTGACTGGGAAATAGCAAGTCCTATTTAGGGCGCCGTGGCGGTGCAGTGGTTAGCACTGTCAGCTCTGAGTTTGCATGTTGTCGCTGTGCCTGCATGGGTTTCCTCCAGGCGCTTTGGTTTCCCAAAGACATTTCCACATGCAGATTAGGTCAACTCTAAATTGCTCATACTGTAGGTGTGAATGTGAGCGTGAATGGCTGTTCTTCTCTGCGACCTGCCCGGGGTGTACCTGGCCTCTTAGCTGCAGTCAGCTGGGATTGTCTCCAGTTTATCCATGATTCTTAATGAATAGCATTTACATATACGTCATTTGGCACATGCCCTCATCCAGAGCAACTTACAGATCTCTTATTTATACAATGGCAGTGGCAGCTTGGCAGTGCTGGGATTTTAAACTCTATCAAACTTCTAATCAGTAATCCGGCATTTTACAGTAAACAGTATAGATTATGGATGGATGGAAGTCCTTTTGACAAAGACTCAAAACATCATTAGAACACCACATCACATGGACATATTAGTCCTGACACACATCCATGTCTCTGCCATTTAAGCCTTAAAATAAATATTAGGATATTCCTGGGCCATTATCTAACAATTGCAATTCCAAGAGCACATAAAGGTGTTATTTTAACATAATCATTGTATTTTCTGTCAAATGCATATTTCAGAAGGAGCCTTATCTTTTCAGACTTTCCTGTAAGTGTATGTGAGTTGTCAGTGTGTATGAAGTTTTGAATATATATATATATACCATCACCAGATGGTGACCTTACCAAAGAAATGAGGGCTGTCCCACAAACAACAAAATATCAGTGTGATCAGGTTGGCCAAGAACCTTTTTTTTTTTAACACACTATATGGCCAAAAGTATGTAGAAACCTTACCGTCGCACCCATATGTGCTTGTTGAACATCCCATTCCAAAGTTGGTCCCCTATATATTGGCACTATATGAGCCCATATACTGGTACATCTCGAAAACTGAATAATAACTAATAATTTTTTTTTAATTATGAAAAATGTAATTAAAATAAAAAGAAAAACTTTCATATATTCAACATTCAACAATTCCTATATTTTTTTTTTACAGAAAGTGAATTTTTTCAGGCCTTTTTGTCTTAATTGTGATGATTATGACTTACAGCCCATGAAAATCCAGAAATCCAAATTATCTCAAATTATGAACTTTTTTCCCCCTTAGGTCAATAAAAACAGAATGTGCAATACAGAAGGTCCTCTATCTGAAAAGTATCTTCATTTCTACACTTACAGTAGTACTTGGTTGGGGGCTCCTTTAGCACAAATTACTGCATCAGTGCATCTTGGCATATAGGCGATAAGCTTGTGGCACTGCTGAGGTGTTATTGAAGTCCAGGGTGGGGTGCTTTGATAGCAACCTTCAGCTCGTCTGTATTTTTGGGTTGAGGGTTTCTCATCTTCCTATTGACAATACCCCATAGATTATCTATCAAGAGAAGCAGAGTAATAAACAGAAGCACAGTACTATCATGGTCAGCAAACCATTTGGTAGTAGTTGTGGCACTGTGGACAGGTTCTAAGTCCTTGTCAGCAGATGGAAGCATGAAGTGCTCTAAAATCTCCTGGTAGACGCTGAGTTGACTTTGGACTTGATAAAACACAGTGGACCAACACCAGCAGATGACATGGCGCTCCAAATAATCACAGACTGGAGAAACTTCACACTGGACTTCAAGCACCTTGGATTCTGATCCTCGCCACTCTTCCTCTAGACTCTAGGACCTTGATTTCCAAATGAAATGCAAAGTTTACCTTAATCTGAAAAGAGGACTTTGGGTCACTGAGCAACAGTCCAGTTGATTTTCTCCTTAGCCCAGCTAAGATGCCTCTGACGCTGACTCTGGTTCAGGAGTGGCTTGTAGTTGTAGACAGTTGAAGCCCCTTTCCTGAAGATGTCTGTGCGTGGTGGCTCTTGATGCACTGACTCCGGCTTCAGTCCACTCCTTGTGAAGTGCTTCTTAATCAACTTTTCTTGACAATCCTCTCAAGGCTGCGGTCATCCCTGTTGCTTGTGGCCCTTTTCCAACCACACTTTTCCCTTCCAGTCAACTTTCTTTTTTGTAATTTTCTTTTGCTTAATTGAATGTTGTCACTCTCACTTTGCATGAAGTGTACAGCACTCATTGGTTTTTGCTTAGCTATGGAAAAGACAGCAAACTGGCTAGGCCTAGTGAAAGTGCAATCCCTTATATACAGTAAGCTATATCTGTTTCATACACTGCAAAAAAAAAACTTAGCAAGTAAAAATATGTGAACATGGGAAAAAGTTTATCTTAAAGCATATTTATCTTTAATAGATATTAAGCAAATTTATGATTAAGACTCTCTTGTCTTGTCTTGTCTTGTCTTGTCTTGCTCTCCATCAACATTCATTCTTTAACACTGGGTGATGCATTTTGGGATTTGGAGTTGATCACTGATATTATGTAGATTATGTTGGATTCAGTTGTAAATATTTGAAAGCCATTCTCTTACCCGTTACTTTCCAGCCATGTATTAGAATGTATTCTGGTCATCAGGTGAACTTATCATACTTCCGAGTACTTACATTCAGTCTTCCTTTTGTCTTCCACCTTCCTTCTGGTGCTTCCTTCTGGATTCATGCTGATACTTGTAAAACATGGAATGTGGAAGGTGCTCTCTAGAGGTTTGTCTGTTGTGGGCTACTGTATTGGGGCAGCATGGCAGATCCGTAAAGGGCAAGTTCTCAGTTTATGGAAACACAATGATTTATAGTTATGGGTACAGCATGAATTCTAGAACTCTTATCCTAAAATGAACAGTAAAATGAGCATTTCTTTCATCTAAGCGGGGTACCCGCGGTCATGGAAAACCTGGAAAAGTTTTGGAATTTTGAAATAATTTTTCCAGGCCCTGGATAAGTTTTGGAATTCTTGGATAGAGAGGAAAAGTTTTGGAAACTAATCTTGTTAATTTTTGTTTCCCGCTTCGTTCTTCATTAACTACCTTGGTAAACATCCATTTCTGGCACTTTTACCATTCAGATTTCATGTATTTGAGATCACTGCTTCTTTGCTCGTTTATATTTATTAAGGAAATAATATTTATTAAGTAAAAAAAAAAATTCAGGAAATATTTATTAAGGAATATTTATTAAGGAAAAAATATATTTATTAAGGAAAAAAGTGTGTTTATCAATGAGAAAAACAGTTATTTCAATAAATAATTCATTTCATGATACTTGTCTTGCTGGACCACTGTGGGACAAGAGCAAATATGTTTACAGAGTCTTTTTTATTTATTTATTTTTTTACAGTTACAAAATTTTTACAGTCACACTTTTTACAGTGTCTCATCAATAATGGCTGGCATTAAACAGATTTAGACAGTGCATTTTTCAGCCACTGTGTATTGATCTCAATAGGTCCTATCGCACTCATCATATACTAGAGAGGTTCTATTAGAGAGGTTCTATTAGAGAGCCTCTTGTAGGAGTTCTTGTTTATAGAGCCTATATTAAATTCTTAATTTTATTCAAATATTGCTTTTAGCAACAGACATGGACACAAATTTGACTTAC
>JAOVYU010000032.1:7222498-7234676 GCA_025674565.1 Synodontis membranacea | reverse complement strand
GATAAGCTTTGACTTTTTTTTTTTTTTTTGAGTCAGGTGTAGCTGAAAAATCTCACTCCTGACTCCACACTGGACGGATTAATTTTTTTTAGGAACCTGTAATAAAAGGCGGAAGGAAAGAGCTTTTATTATGAAGACTGTTGTTTTAAGAGCTGACTAGCCTGTAGCTCCTCCAGGTTTAAGGTTACCTCTCTAACCCCGCTTTAGCCACTACACGGCGCTCCCTCTGCCTCCGTCTTACCTTCAGAAGTCCAGTCCACATCAAACACTCAGATATCCAGGGTTCAGGCTGTAAAAACGAAGATTAGCAAGTAGGCTAGGCTAAGCTAAGCTAACTCAGCTAACTAAGCTATGAAGACTGAAGGGGGGAAGAGAGGGGGGGGGTCGCTTCACCTCCAATACCGGCAAGCTCGCTAAACAAAGCCAACGAGAGCTCGTTCCGGCCCGGTTTCCTTTTCCCAGTCACCGCTCTTCTTGGTCCCTTACGAGGTAATTTCCGAATTCCAGGATTAAACCGAAAGTCAGAATGAATTTGTCCGACTGAAAGATCTCAATATTTCCGTTGCTGTAACTATTCAAACCCGCTCTCTGTCCGCTCGCGCTAACTCCGCCCACTTTGGGGCGCTGCTGAATCAACGAGCGCCAAAACAAACGAGCCAATCGCAGCGCCCCACATTCAACGTGCGCACTATCGGGCATTCTGATAGGTCACGTCGTGCATCGGGCAGCGTCCAATTACAGACCGCGCTGCGTGAGGGGCCCAGAAAGGGGGACATGTGGAGAAGTTCTCCTTTGTTCTTGGGTTTTTGTTTTTTTTTTTGAAAGAACACAATTTTTTTTGTATGTAAATAAACGCCCCCCGCCCACACGACCGGTATGACCTCATTAAAAAAAAAATTTTTTTTATAAATTCTCAGACAAATCGGGGCTCTTTGAGGCTATTGTATCGTCACGCGCACACAAATAAACAGACCGGTTTTCATGTGAAAGTATTTTTGTGTTTAAAGTATTTGTTCTCCTGGACGTGTTGTGTTGATATTAAAACGCGTCCTTTTCGTTTTCGGGGTCAAAGCGTCAGTGTAAACACGTCCGTTTTACAGCCTCGTCGCCTTTTAGAACTCTTTGAACTTGGGTTCATCCGGTGTGATAGGCCCCGCCCACTTTCGTGACGTAACGGGTAGAATTGCGACGCGTGCTTACGTCACACTGCTGCCGGAAGTGGATTTCCCCCCTTTGTCATTTTAATGTTTACATTAATGTATCACTTTCAATACACATTAAAATTAATCATACACACACACACAATGCTTTTTTCTCTTTCTTTTTCTTTCTTTCTTTCCTGAGTAATTCTTCTATTCTAGGAGAAATCATACCTGGGGAATACCACATTGTGTAATGTGTTCTGTTCATGTTGGCAGATCCACTTGTTGAACGTTTGATTACCGTGGACTTCCTACGGTGTGCAAAAAAACGCCGTCTCTAACAAACTCTAGCATCTCTAGCAACTTGTTTCACGGATCAGTGTATTTAAGTTCGTTAAACGAATTAAAGGGACATTCAGGAACGAAACATTCGTATGAACTGGTGGCGGATCATCACTGATTATCATCTTCTTGTTGTCATTCATTGCAGATGATAAGGACTACAGAAAGGCTTGTAACTCGGTTCCTTGAAGACGTATTGGCGGTCTAATATGCGCATACCGATAATCAGATAACCAAAATAACACTCCAATGGAACATTTCTGGTGTTCGTTTTTTATTTGACACAAACCATATCTGCTAATGTCCTTTGGTCTTTAACATTATACTGTATTTGTGTAGACTGTTTTAACTCTTGAATCTACACACTCAAAGTCAGGCACTACTACTAACCCTCAATTCAATTTACTGCCTCCATCACCTATGAAAATCACTTTCGCTTGGAGACAAATGGGTAATAATTAATTAATAATTATTAATAGTAATATTGTTTCTTTAACGACACTTAAAGCTAAAACTGGTATCATTATTTTCAACCTCAGTTACTAGTTATCACTATTCAAGTTTAAAAACTCTTTTTAAACTCTCGTTTATTTTTGGGGACTAGTCAAAGTCAAGCATGACAAAAAAAAAAAAAACGTGTATTTAAAAAAAAAAAAAAAAGTGTATTTAAAAAAAAAAAAAAAAAAAAGGGTATTTACACTGTACATTGCTTTGTGTTCTGCAGCCAGCAAGTCGGTAATCCATTTTTTTTTTACCCTCCCAATTAGCATCACAAGATCTTTGCAACGTTTTCAAATGATTGGTTTAATACTGGCTACCTCTAGCTCGGAACAGTTTTCAGACTAAATAATTCCAACACATGGCTCTTCAATAAACAATTATATGAGCAGGAAGTTGAGGACATCTTGTAATAAGTGAAGTGAAAGTGATTCATTGGTCATTGTTGACACACCACAGCTTTCACACATATGTGAAATCATGACACACGGCAGGGGGCAGCTATTTTCAGCGCCCGGGGAGCAGTGCTTGGGGGCGGCACCCTGCTCAGGGTACCTCAGCGGTACCTTGCTGGTCGTGGGATTCGAACCTGCATTCTTCCCTAACCATTAGGTCACCATCTGCCCCGAATGAAGCAGACATCAGTTCAAATGCCGTGTCCCGTTCGGATTTCTCACTTGTAGTGACGTTTATGACCACGATACCCGACTCTTACCACTTGTTAATCATATTCAAGATTGTATTAAGGTTGATAACAAATTATCCATGCTGCCCTGATGAGCCAGGCTTGTTACGGAACCGACAAAAGCTCCTGCATTTATCCGTCTAGACCCGTCTTAATGGAAGTGTGCATTCTTAAAAGAGGACAGAAACAGTCGTTTCCCCTTTTCCATTGTTTTTTTTTATTTAAAAGATTTTGAAAAGAAATCTAACAAACAGTGCTTTGGAATGAACAGAAAAATTCTGCTTTCAGAAACAGGGCTTACTGCAAGATCAAGCCAGACACCCACGGTCTGCATTTTCATTACGCGTCAGGTTCAGAGTTTCTCTTTAAACCTTTAGAGTTCGTCTTTCTTCTGTGATAATTTCGTCGCGTGTTGTTCTAAGAATTTGCTTAAGCTCTCCACGTTCCTCTCGTTCCCGGAAAACTGAATGGGATTCTGCTTCTTGTCACTAGGGGAAAAGTATATTGTGGGAAATCCTTCCACTTTGTAGGCGTCGTGAGGAACGTCGTTGGCCGTGGCATCCATCTTGGCGATCACCAGGTTTTTCTCGTTCTTGTACTTCTTTGCAAGAGCCAGGTAGTCGGGCTCCAACTTTTTGCAGTGACCGCACCACGGCGCGTAGAACTCGATCAGGACATCCTTCTTCGTATCCAGGACAATTTCATCAAAGGTTTTCCCAACGACAACTTTCACATTTCCCTTGTTCTTGGGAATGGGCTGCGACTTGATGATAGGCTTCAGTTTACCTGTTGCACAGGAATAATATACAAGTGTCAAAAAAATATATACAAGTGTTAAAAACTCTGAAAGAGCCTCAGTGTCTGACCAGTCTAGTGTAGTGCCACTTAGATTGCGTTTGAGTGTCTCAAATGTTGATAAAAATACATTTCTATTAATGTACTCAGGTCTCCATGAAGCAAAACCTGGCTGTTTCCCCAAATGTTCTCTAACAGAAAAAAATGAACAATAATTCACTATTCTGTACTGTTCTGTTCTGCTAGCAATAACAATACACATGGGTTATATATGCTTGCTGTAGAAGCACGCTGTGCGGCCAATCAGGCAACTTCTCACCTTTTTTAAAGGCCAGGACGAATTCCCGAAGCACGTCAGAGTCGAACTCCTCTGGCTCCATCGCGTACTTCTTCCCTCCTTCACCGAGAATGCCGACGTTCACTTCCTCGCCACTCTCGCTGAGCCCGAGGCTCTTCAGCTCGTCGGCGTAGTCTTCCTCATCTGCGATGGCGAACGTGTACTCTGGGAAGTCCTTGGCCACCTCCAACACTTTGCTCCTCCAGTACTGTGTTGCTGCGTGCAAAAATCAAGATCATTAAGAATCCTGAACGTGAGTGGTATATCCCGGTGATCAATTAAACATCTGATCTGATGACTGCGGTCTCTCAGAGGTTACAAAGATACAAATTACTAATACATTATGGTGAAACTGTAAACCATAATCAATTACTACAATATACAAATCCATTACTAGCACATTGCTGACAGTTTCAACAGAACAAAAGTGCTACATTTCGCAGATTCTGGCAATCCAATGCGATTTTGGACACGTTGTGTGATCTGAAAGCGATTCCATAAGACGTGTTTGTGCACTGCACACACACACACACACACACACATGAGGTCTGTGATGCCCAGAGATTATTTCTAGAATGTTCCTTTCACCGAAAGCTTCATATAGTGGCTGACTTCTGCAGAAAGGAAACATTTTTCACTTACCAGCTCTGTAATCAAAACTGAAGTCAACGCCGTAATACACAACCACCAGCGGGCGTTTGGAGTAGCGCTTCTCAGCATTGCTCTGTTTTCGGTGTCCCACTAACGGCAGCGTGTGTTTCTTAAAGAAATCTTGAACCTCCGAGGCAGACGTGGAATCCTACGGGGAAACATGATAAACTTAGGACATGCGGGTTTAAAAACTGAATGCTTTACTAGGTGAGATCAGGAAGGCAGCTGCAGGTCATCATTTTAAAAAGCAGCTTTTCATATCCTGTATTATTTATGACTCCTTTGGATTTATTTATTTTCTCTCGCCTCTCGCCAGTCGGGATTGGCTCCAGTTTCCCACATGACCCGCGATGGATAAGCAGAATAGAAAACGAATGGATATTTCTTCTGTTTTAACTTGCACTCATTTTTGTTTTTCTGATTTTTATATATTATCCTTCATGCTCATACACTCATTATCCACCTTAATATTTACAAGCTCAACATAACTGGACAAACACGTCCTGGTCTTTTTTCATAATCTTCATCTGTCCAGTGTGGGTGCATGCTGAAATGCTTTTCTGCTCACCACGAATGTAAAGAGTGATTATTTATGCTCCCATAGGCCTCCTGTCAGCTTGAACCGGTCTGGCCAATGTTCTCTGACATTTCTCAGGAATAAAGAACACAGACCTGTATATCCACAGAACACTGGACATGTTTTTTTTTTTTTTTTTTTGCACCATTCTGTATAAACTCTAGAGAGAGCCACTGAGATCTCTCCTCAAACTGATGTTTGATTTGAGCATTTGCTGAAGCTCTTAACACTAAACATACCTGCATGATTTAATGCACTGCTCTGACAAGTGATTGGCTGACTGGATATAGATCATGTGTTCCTAATAAACTGGGCAGTCAGTGTATGTACCCATTTCCTTTTGAAGAACTTTTATGAAGACTTTTATGTATAAAAGTGCTACACAAATATTATCCAAATGACTCTCATGTCACTTATGAAGGACTTCCAGGTACTTACTTTAATAGTTAAGGTGTGGGATGAAGGCTCATATTTCGACCTGAACTTCTCGGGATGGAGCATGACCACCTGGCCAGGTGTGGCCTTCAGGAACTTTGCGATTTCATTAGTGAACGTGTGGCGGAACTTGTAGTCATCTCTGAGTGTGTTGCCTAGAAATCAGGTACGAATATGAGATGCGCCAATAATCACAAATATTCAACACACACAATGCTGACACACTGACAGCTTTTTTTTTTTGTAGGGTTGAATAGCTTACTAAATGATTCAGACTGCACTGATGTAGTGGCAAATATGTGATATTCTACAATGTTTGGCATGTACTAGGACAGGAACATTTAATTTCAGCGCATGCCTAGTGAAAAAATTCGTAAGATATGATTTTGGTTCCATGGACTAGTCGATTAATATATTCACTTCTGTGAGGTACCGGTCAGAGAAGGAAAGGGGGGGGGGCAGTGAGGAAGACACCAAGATACAGGCAGATGGGAAAGATTAAAAGAAAGTACACCCTACGCAATTCTATGTTTTATTAATCGGGGCATAAATAATTGTGTGGTCCTCAGCAACCTTTAAACACGAACAAATAACCACAGGTGACAAAAAAAAATATTAAATGTTTCAACATGTAGTCATTTTTACCCTTAAGTAAACCAACATTCAGAACCAGATGGGAAAAAGTAAGTACATCCCTTCCTGCGTCCACAATCTTTAAGAGAGTAATTAGCAACTAGATGTGACTAAAGAAGATTAGTTGATCATCGACAAGTCAGACTAGCTTCATAAAAGCAGAACCGTTGGCAGTTTGCTATTCTGGAGCGCTCAGGTAAGTCTCTACATCATGCCAGCAAGAAAGGACATCAGCAGTGACCTCGGGGACGCAACTGTTTCTGCTAGTCAAGGGTTATAAGGCCATCTCCAAAACAATTTGTTGAAAAATAGGAAACAATGTTGAAAACTATTATGTATTTTTGTTGTTGTTGTGAGTGAGGAGCACAAAATTATTATTATTTAGGCTCTGATGAATTAAAAATGTACAACTGAAGGAGGGTTTAGTTTCTTTTTCCCCATGACTGTACTTGTTCATTTGGAAACATTTCAGACCACATCACATGAAGCCAGTTCTACACTTAACTGCATACCGTGTAAGAGTATACTGGGGGGGGGGGTCTTTTTTTTTTGCCCTACTATCCAATCCCACTCAAACATACTAGCAAAAAGATATCAGTCCAGGTCTCGTTTATGGATGGGTCGGGTCATTATCAGCCTGGGAAAACCTCCCAGATGCTGCTGTAGACAAAGCATCCTCCATCTAAAGAATACTGGTCACTGAACTACTGTATGAGGAGGGCTCTGTTGATGGATGCAAGCTTCTTCACGCGATTTTAGTCGCCAGGTCATCCACACGAGTGGACTTTATTTAACGACCTCTCTGACGTAATATGGTACAGTCGACCCTCGCCACTTTCCGGTTCGAATTTCGCGGCTTCACTCTATCATGTTTTTTTCAAATACAGTATATTCATTAAAAAGTTGATCGAGACAGTGAAAATGCGGGTTGCACTTGATTGTCGGAGTCATAGTCTCTTTTTTTCCAAAAAATTGGGTGTTATTTCATGTCTAGAGGGCTCTAATAATGTTAAAAACTGTATTTAGAACGTCGTAAACAGGTTTTCTACGCTCTAACTACGCAGAAATGAGGGTTTACTGTATACAGTTATTTGTACAATTCTTTTCCACTGATTTTTATTTTTATCATCTACAGTGTAGCCTAAAAAGCATTGACACAGATTATGTGTAGCTTGTGTATTGCAATCGGATCTGACGTTCATCAGAATTTAACTGACCTTAAAAAAATAAAAAAAATAAAATAAAATAATAAAGCCTATAAATAGCTGCGTCCCCAACCAGTAGTTGGTGCAAACTGTGGAAGAGAGTTCTAGAAAAGAGGACTTTTTTTTTTTTTTTTTTTTTTTTAAACTGCTGGTCAATTAGTAAAAAATAAATACTTGTGCGATCCCTTGACTATTCTGATACTTACATGCTTCTTGATAGATCTCGTAGGCAGCATCCTCTTCACCGGAGAACACGCCAACGATCACAGCATCGTCTCCGTCTTTCGCCAGTTCCTGGATTTGTTTCAGGGCCTGTACCTGCTTGGATGGAGTGCCTGCTTGCTCGCTCATGTAATCAACAATACCTGGACAAAAGCATTTTCGCATCGATAAGCTACAAACCACACACGCATATACATTTGCGACGTGCAACGGTAACAAAAGGTCAATAACACGACGTACCATGTTTCTCCCGTGGTCCATTGTAGTCGAAAACTTTCCCCTTCCTGAAGATTTTGAGTGTCGGGTATCCAGTGACGTCAAAGCGCGAGGCGATGTCAGACTCTACGGTGGCATCGACTTTAGCCAGTTGTATAGGAGGGGTTCGAGTGCTGAGCTCCTTAGCAGCTTTTTCATACTCAGGAGCGAGTCTTTTACAGTGACCACACCTGTTTATTCAGGGCAAAAAAAAAAGGTCTTATTAAACACTTCACGTAAACAAACAGCCCAAAAAAAAAAAAAAAAAAAAAAAACCACTTCAGATGTCCTGTGAAAGTACCAACCAGGGCGCATAAAACTCCACCAGAATGATGTCAGCATTATTAACCACGTCATCAAAGTTGTCCTTCGTCAGCACCAGTGTGGCCTCTGGAGGAGGCTTCCAGTCCGGTTGGGCAACTTCTTTGACTCTTTCGACGATAGCTACAAGAAGAAACCCCGATTAAACACATAGGCAATTTATTCGGATGCAGTTACAACTGAATTTGTAAAGTTTTATTATAGATTTAGTTTTTCGGATATCTTTACTGTGCTCCATCACTATTTCCTATTCTTTATGTAAAGCACATTGGAGATTTTGGATTGAAAATAAAAGGGCCAAACGGCAACGAGACATATGGTGTGTTCGTTTTCACACACGTTCCTTTATTATAACAAATAACAAGAATGGTCAAATGGTGCATGTTAAGATGTATTTTTAAGCTGCACAAAAAGTTTTCATCTGCCTTTCTGAATGGATATCAATACTTTCATAACTTAAAAGTAAACTCATCCATGGACTTATAAACAGTACAGATCTTCTTTTGTATTCCATTTCTGTCCATTGTGCGTTGTATAGTTTTGTTGTCGGATATAAACATTAAAATTTTTCCACCGTCTTGAATGCTAATCTATAAAAATAAATAAATAAATAAAATAAAGATAGCAATGACACCAATCTAATAACCAGGACTCTTCTGATACCAGCAACAATGGTGAATCAGATATCGGAGATAATGGAGACCAGATCATTTAACAAGTGGCAAAGAAACTGGAAAAGATTTACATATAAAGAGTAACACTTGACCTTTTTTTGTAAAGACTGATTTTTATTACATTTATACTTTTTTTGTTCATTTAAAAAAAAAAAAATGGGGGGGGGGGGGCATTTAAAGTAAGGTTGAATGATTTGGGGAAAATATCTAGTTGAGTTTTTGTTTCTGTGATTTGATAAATAATACACTTAAAAATGTGATCGAGTACTTTATGACCACGAGAACAATCATCCACAAGAATTTGGACAGTTTTTTACTATTTTGCCCTTGCACACCACCACAATCATTTTGAAATGTATTTATTTCAAATACCTTTTGAAACCAAATTTATTTCAACTACCGGTCCAAAGTTTGGACACAGGTTGTAAACAGGTTATGCTCGAACTACAAAATATTTAATTTATAAATAAAGAATGCTACTTCGCGGAATTTCACTTATCAAGATAGAGTCTGGAACGGATTAACCGCCGTAAACGAGGGTCGACTGTATGTCATTCCCTTATGGCTAAGGAGAGCATCTAAACACTGCTGCAAACAAGTTAAATAAAGAAAATAAAAATTCTAAATAGTTGGTCAAGGCACAGTGCCATTGTGAGCCCTTTCAAATGAAGTAACAGTTGCAAACAACACTGAAAATGTAGTTTACTCTTTAAACCCTGGATCAGACACGCCGAATAACCAATATAACAATCATGATTTTAATTTGAACCTGATCAATCATTCAGCCCTACTTAAAAACTGAAATTGATTTTTGTTTATTATTATGGGTTAGGTACGGTTTCAGTATTGGTATCGGAAAAAAGAAAAAGTGGTATTGTGCCATCTCTAATCCAAACACTTGAACTGTATAGAAATAAAGTTTATATTACTGCAGCCATCAGGAGTATTTGCAAATATGTTAAACTAACAAGTACTATTTACACGCAACAAAGTCAACAAAGTGCTTAGGACCGGGGTGGGGCAATAACCTTACATCCTAATATGCATATTGCATCTGTTAGGACATAAAGCTACTCTAACCGTCTCCCTCAGAAGAACACACTCACCTTTTTCATTTCTCTCTCCGTCATAGTCCACCGCCTCTCCCTTTTTCAGAATTTTAATAGTAGGATATCCAGACACCTCGAATTTACTCGCGAGTGCACTAGCCACGGTGGCATCTACTTTCGCCACAGGGATCGGAGGATCGTTTTCCTTGAGCGTCTGAGCAATTTTCTCATACTCCGGTGCAAACTGCTTGCAGTGGCCACACCTGTTGGGGAGGAGGGTAGTAAAAAAAATAAATAAATAAAAAAGTGAGCAAGGGTTTGCACAGTGAAGCACCTTGTTAGGGTCCAGCACAACCTCTCAGTGCTGCAACTCACCACGGCGCATAGAATTCCACCAGCACGGTGTCTTTGTCCTCTATGAACGTGTCAAAGTTGGCATCAGTGAGAACCAGCACGCCATTTTCCTCCTTGACCTCTGTGCCGTCATCGTCGTCATCCTCATCCTCATCATCGTCCTCATCATCTTCAGCATCGGAGTCGCCGTCTTTTCTCAGCTCTTCTCCTAAAATTCACACAGCATTTTAGTTGGATGAACGGTTATTAATATTTTTTTCTGTACAAAGTTGTCTGTTAAGCAAGGCTGGGCAATATGTCCAGGCGATAAATTTCAAAATCGTAATCACGATAGCTGTTTATTTTATTTATTTATTTATTTTAAATAATTGCAAAGTTGATCAGAAACTGCAGATGTTCAAATATTCTACTGAATGGTGAAAAGTTAAAAATTTTTTAATTTTCCTCCTTTTCAATGGTTAATTTAATTCGCATTATATAAAGTTACCATTAAATCCCACCAAATTAAATCAAAAACAGTTTGTTAAAAAAAAAAAAAAAATCATACTTTATTAATAATTACGTACTAATCTGAAAGGTTAGAAAGGTTTTTTTTTTCCACATACACACACACACACACACAAAAAAAACACCCCCAAAACCACCCAGATATGTCAAATTCAACATAAAAACTCTGAAATCCTGATAACCTGCAGGCACAAACGTCACCTTGGTTTACTACGCAGAAAAAAACTCATTCGTTCAGGCCCCACGTCTCTCGCCTGAGCCCACTTTGAGTTAGTCTACAGAACAAACTCATCTCATGTCCTGTTTAAAGGACGAGCGTGAGAGAAAACGCACATTCACACAGAAAGACAGACAGGACGGCTCATCTAAGTGTTTAAGACGCATCTGAAATGAAAAGAGATTGATCAGCACACAGGGGAAAAAGTGACGTCCCGTAGGACAGAAAACAGACAAGAAGTTAAATACTGTTCTTTATTAACGGCGTCTTAACAGGGATCACATTTCTGCGATCTGGACTCCAGGGAAGGTTTAATGCTTATTTATTAGTCCTGGTCCACTGCTTCCTGCAACACAGTTGTTGTTTTTTTTTTTTTGTGAATGAAAATACAAAGCAAATCTGCATGCAGTGTATGCCTCTTCTTTCTCTCTCTCTCTCTCTCTCTCTCTCTCTCTCTCTCTCTCTTATTCATGTACACATCTTGTTCTAAGCATTAAAGTCAAACCTGAGTCATGGATCACACTTGATGATGCTCATTAATGTGTGGGTTAATAATGTGCATGCAATCCCAGGCTGAGCTCAGACTTATTAATGCAGCAGGGTGAAAGTGTAAGAGTTAAAGATGATGATGATGATGAGAGCTCTTCCTCACCCTCTTCCTCTGCTGTGCTGATGGTAATGAAGTGTGCTATCCCGAGCAGCACAATCAACAGCAGCAGCAGCTTCTTCTTCATCTCTCTGTCTTTTCCACCGGGGCCTTGTCTCCTCTTCCAAGCCTTCACACACACGCAGTGCAATATTCCAGCAGCACTCAGCTTATATAGAGAGAGAGAGAGAGTTTTAGACTCTCGCCTGTACTTAACCCCTGTACTATTACTCTAAAGCCTTGCTTGCTTGCTCACGTTAAACCCGGCTTCCCGTCTAAACCGAGTCTCTTCTGAAATGCCTTCGCTCTGCTCCTTCGCTTCCACTCAGCGACTCAAACTTGTCTGACTTGCCACGCTTTGATTGGTTCGCGGACGCCAGGCTCGACCAATCAGAAGTCGCCACTCAAGCCCGTACCGCGCGTACGTTCGGAGCTCTGATTGGATAATGGTCAAAGGAAGACCTAGATCTACTGGATGATGAACAAACAGACAGTGAAACTTTCTTTGAAGGAATTTAACCGTTTATTGAGAAGAACACCAGCCTACTGTACTAGCATTCACCAAACAACAACAACTGAAAAAATAAATAAAAACAGGAGCATGAGTACATAATGAATCAAATAAACAAAAAA
>JAOVYU010000032.1:7175900-7193998 GCA_025674565.1 Synodontis membranacea | reverse complement strand
TGTAATATTTTTATTTTAAGTAGACAGATTTAATTTCATAATTTTTGAAGTCACCATTACTCTACATCATTTCATTGTGCCCAAGACTGCACAGTACTGTATATATATATATATATATACACACACACACACACACACACACACACACATGTATATGCATAATTATGTTGCTACTGTATATTACTGAGCAGGATTCAGCAACTGTCCACCTGATGTTATTTTAACTGAATCTAATTTAATTTGAATCGTAGTTTCCCACCTGAATTGGAGTCCTAGCCCAGTGATATGGATTCCGCCTATAGGATATGATTAGCGTGACGAAGCAGGATTTTTCATCACAATCTCTGCTTGTGTGTTTAATCACTGGCATATGAGGAATAAAAAATGTAGTCAAATCCCCATTTTTTCTTGTGATTGGAAAATCACAATTCTGCCATGCTACCAGTTTTATGAATGTGGTATTCACACTGAGCTGAGGCACTCTGCTGGACAGCAGACACATCTGGAATAAAAAGAGCTCAATACATTAGATATATACCAAAGATGGGTTAATTTTTACCTGAACTTCAAAAGGACACAGCCAGAAATCATAGACTGCACACAAACAGTACATTTATTTGGATTTGTCCTTTTGAACATTCAGGAATATCTTTGAATATTTAAAAAAAAAACCCACAATTATCAGTAAGTTTTAACTGCATGATATATGTACTATGACTTTCAATATCCTATAAAAATTAAAATGTACAAAAATACAACTTACTTGATTAAAGAACATGATTAAAAAATAAAGGTCACAAAGCCAGAGACTTATACATCAAAGCAAGTTCCACATGGACATTAATATGCATTAATCTCTAGGTTTTAGGTGTATCTTAAGGTATTTAAAATCAAATAATAATAGCGTAAGAATGCACTCTAATGGCAGTTCTGTATGTCATCCAACCCCAAGAGTTGATACAGAATTCAGCTGCAGGGTCTTTTTTAAATTCTCCCAGGTTCTCCCACTCTACCCAATGCAGCACTCTCTCTGCTGGCTTCCTTTTGCTACTAAAGTCAGATTTAAAACACTGATGCTAATCTACCAAGCAAAAATCAGTCCCTTTCCTGCCTACATGAAATTACTTATCTCACCCAGGTCTGCCCCACATTCTGTTCAAGCCTCTAGCCTGGAATAACTCAACCCACCATCCCTTGAATTACAAGGAAGACTTGCATCAAGACTTTTTTCTGTCTTGTAAACATCAATGTGCAATGAACTTCCCCAGGCACCAAAGCACATGAATAAGCATGAAGAAAACCTTGTGTGGGTTTTTCCCGCTGTAGTAATTCTTCTCTAACCCTGATCTACTGGTATGAACATGATGATAAGGCCGTCTTCATGAAAGACTTCCACCAAATGCTGTAAACAGAAATGTAAGTCATGTGGATGTTCCATTAATGTTCGGCTTACCAACACTGAGTCTGTAGTGATGCGCAGAACATCCAGTGTTAGCCTTGATGAAGGAATCTGAGCTTCCAGAATAGATGAGAGGATGCGTATGAGAGCCTTCAACACCCACACATCCAATAAGCTGGACTTAGGAATGGAGGATATCTTTTCTAAATATCTTGTCACCAGTACTGCACTGTCAAACGTCACCTGCAAAGGGTTGTCATATTATCAAACATCGCAAGCTTTGCTATGCTTGAATATAAAAAATTAATATGAAGAGATTATACTCACTTGATTGGAAACTTTCATGAGCTCTTCGAGAGTGTGAAGGATATCAAACAGCAGGTCCTATGAAACAGAAAACTGGGATGTACATCAGCTAGAAATACAGATATTTACTGTTAAAGGGGCCATGGTACAGCCATGCTGCCCTGGGAGTGCCCGATCTCGCCTGTTCTCGGAAGCTAAGTAGGGGCGTGCCTGGTTAGTACTTGGATGGCAGACATCCAGAGAAGGCCAGGTGCTTTACAAAGACCCATCCACAAGGGGGTGCACACTCTGGTGTATGCCTGCACGCTGGTCCCAAGCCTGGATAAATGGGGAGGGTTGCGTCAGGAAGGGCACCCGGTGTAAAAACTGCCAAATTGTAAGTCCCCATACATGAGTATGTAAGTTGTAAGCAGAATAAGTCAGCGCAGTCTTAGTGTTGGTCCCAAGCCTAGATAAATTGGAAAGGGTTGCATCAGGAAGGGCATAAAACCTTTGCCAAATCGAATATGCGGACAATGATCCGCCATGGTGAGCAGCTGAAAGGAAGGAAGGGATGGGACCAAATCTCTGTTATGTGATTTTGACAAATGTATTAGCCACCCTGCACTGGGGTGAGCTCCTGTAAACTCCAACATTACCAAGGGCTCTTTTCTACCACTTCAGGTAGGTATGTTGCAGTTTGCGTTTACTTGGGAAAGTAGCTTATTCAATGTTAAGGATGTGACTGGGCACACAAGCTACGTAGTATATGTATATAGTTTCAGGAATATTTGATTTATGCGTACATGTGCATCTGGACAATTCCAGAGAGGTGGAGTGCAATTCCCATTTAAAGATGTTAACCAATCAGAGCAAAGCTTTTTATATATATATTTGCTAAATGCACAGCCACAAAATCAGCCTGTATTATCCTATAGGGTTTTCACACCTTGCTAAAATGGCATGAGAAAAAAGAACCAAGATGTTTTTCCAAAAAAAAAAAAAACTTGCCCACTTTGCAAAAGCATCTCAGTATGTAAAATAATTGAAAAGTGTATGTCCCTTTTTTCTTCCATTCCTGGCAAGGCTTTCCTTTGTGTATTGTTGCTTTGTTAGTCAATGAAATCCAAAAAGCAGATTGCTCTTTAAGGATTGAATGCTGGGCCTGTGCCAAAGGTTAACGTGATCCACTTAATAGCAACCATTGGCATAGAAAGGCTAATACAGTACCTGGTTTGTGGCATCCAGTTGACAAATTGCTGAAATGAGAGCGGCTCGTGTTTGCGTCTGTAGCTTCACACAAGACTCTGGGTCCATGCTCAAACGGTTTAATATGGCAGTCAGAAGAAAGATGTAATTAACGATGTCTTGGGTGTTCTTCATCTGTATTAGATTGGTTAGGTTACTCAAACCATATTCAAACCTGGACAGGAAAAATAAAGTAGGGAACTGTCAGATCGAGAAGATTAAAACATTTTTAAATGTTTTAAACTGTTTTAAAACAGTCTTGGAGGTCTTGATGTATAATAATAATTTCATGAGACTGTACTTGCAGTATAATATGTTATAATATTTAAAATGTTTGTCTTCACTTCATTAATATCACAGAAATGTCCTGTCTAAGAGTTCTGTATAAAATAGTGTACTATACATATTCCTATTGTGCACTGGGAAATTCTGCAAGATGTTGTTCACTATTAAAACCAAGACAGTACTAATTAAAGACGATCTAAAATTAAAAACTAATTAAAGACAATACTTTAGAATTTAAAAAAAAAACTTTTCAGTCACAGCCAGCTCAGGATTCTGTAATTTTACATTTTAAAAATGACTGATGCACACTGAGAGAATGTTGTTATAATTGAAATTAAAAGAAAAAAGTTTTTATGGTGGTTTTTTAGGTTGTTCCTGGGGATAAGACATCACACAATCATGCTCAGTAAGAAACATTAAGGATAGGTAGTTAAGATAGTCAAGAAGATTTTTATAAATATGATAAGAACTGAATTATATGAATATGAGTTGAACTGAATTATATATATTATCTATACAACAATTAAAATTCTGTGTGCAAATTACAATTGCATGACCTTGATTTAGTGGCTTGTGGTTTCATTAAGTTACTGTTAGTGACAAGTGCAAAACAATACGATGTGTTGGATCAAGTGCTATTTTAAATTACCAAGCTGAGGAATAATGAGTGTGGATGCCATATAATTAAACTAAACCAATGTCGCCATTTTATGGTTAATATAATAATTTCAGCTACAACTATTCATGCAGCAATGCCATCTCCTTATTTATATATCATTGGATCATTCTTTTTTCTTTTTAATTTCTGATTTTCGTTGCTTTTTTAATTTTACATTGTATTACTTTGACACCATGGGAAACCCGCTGTTTGTTCTTCAGTCCAAATTTTCTATCAGTGATTTTGTTGTTGTTGAAAGCATTGGCTGCAAATGGACGCAAGTGAAAATCCTAGACGGGGAAGGGGGGGGGGTACACACATTGGAGACATGAATTTCTTAAGAATGTGTGGATCGCAACTCTGAATACATATAACTCTGAACGTATATAATCCATGCAAATTAAGAACTTTGAACTCTTAAGAAGTCTGTAAGTAACCCTGAATATTACTTTCAATGCATGATTGGACATAGCCCTGTTTTATCTAACAGTTGATCAGTGTTCATGCTTTTTGTGTTGCAAGATCTTGCTCATGTGATGTGCATTGTTGAGGAATCCCTAATGTGTAATTGTCCCTAATTTTTTAGTTCTGTTGTTATTTTGTATTAGTGTCTCCTAGTTCTCCTGTTTCAGTGTCCCTACCCTTCTAGTTTTATAGTTTTACCAAGTTAGCTTGTTAGATTTGGGTTAACCACTCTGGATTTTCCACATCTGATTCTATTGTGCCAATTTGACAATTTGCTTCACAGATTTGTGGAATTATTATTATTATTATTATTATTATTATTATTGTTATTTTATTTATTTATTAATTTTTTACTACAACTGATGAAGCTTCTACAATGAGTATGAATGAATAAATGTATGTTAAGATCTTAACACACCCAGTCACCTTGGCTTACTACTGTTCAATATATTTCAGTAATCTGATGCCTGTAAAAACCTACAGTTCCTGATCTGGATCGGAGATAGACATTGAATTTCTCTTGAAGCTTGGCCATACTTTGACATTCACAGGGCACGGCTTGGTAGATGCTCCAAATCTGTTCCCAACTGTAATATAGATGGTGACTGCGGGAGATAAATTTGCAAGACAGTGTTGAGAGGTGGAGTACCAGGCATAATGATATTAAACAGCTATCAATTAAATTCAACTTAGCATTATGCTTATAGTATAGAAACTTTTTGAAACAGCAAGTGCAGCTCAACAACATTAAACATAAGCAAAGTTTTTTTTAACATGATTAACATTAAACATCATTAAAACTAAGACCCACAAATGACAGACATATCAATATTTATAAAGGTTATAAATGTCATAAAGTAGCAGTGCAATTGTGTAACAAAAAAATAAAAAACCAACACCATTTCTGAGTTGTTTAAACATTTTTGCAATTATTTAAAGCTACCTTTGTAATCATCATATGGATCTCCAGATGGAAGATAGAAATAGTGCTGGTAATCTCTGCCCTTATAAAGGAGTTTTTTTGTTGAGTTTCCCACACTGAAGTTATATTCATACAAGAGATCCTGTAAAGAGAACAACAAACACATCAAATAATTTATTTTTTAATTATTTGAAATTAGGGTGTACAGTCGACCCTCGCCACTTCGCGGTTCGAATTTCCCGGCTTCACTCTATCACGGTTTTTTCAAATACAGTATATTCTTAAAAAAGTTGATTGAAACAATGAAAATGCAGGTTGTGCTCGGTTGTCTTGATTGTCAATTATTTTTATTTTTTATTTTTTTATTAATTTTTTTCCAAAAAATTGGGTGTTATTTCATGTCTAGAGAGCTCTAATAATGTTAAAAAACATATTTAGAAGGTCGTAAACAGGTTTTCTATGCTCCAACTACGCAGAAATACTACTTTGTGGAAATTCACTTATTGCGGTAGAGTCTGGAACGGATTAACCGCGATATACGAGGGTTTACTGTAATGGTACTGATGGTCTGAGTTTCCATCAGTATGATGGAAAAACAATATACTGAACCAAGGTTATAAAATCACCAAAAAAAATGAAAAAGTCTATCTTATCTCTTGAAATACACAATATGACTTCTATAATAAATTTTTGGTGCACTGGAGCTTCAAGGCTAATGTAGCTAACCTAATGAAAACTAGCACTGTGCAAACCATTCTATATTATTATTATACATATTATTTTTTATAAAAGACATAAACATCAGGTTAAAAAAAAAAAACCCAGAAATTAGTTAGCTGTGATGTCACATCGAAAATATATGGATTTAGAGCCTAAATCTCAGGAAACCCTATATGGGATGTCATTCAATTACGAATTTAGAGCAGTTATTCCACATATAATGGCAAGTTATGGGAGGTGGGAGAAAAGCAGAGAACCTGGGGAAACCCAACGCATACAAGAGGACAACATGTGACTCCACACAAACAGTAACCCAAGCTCAGGATGGAGCCAGGGACCCCTGAGCTATAAGGAGGCAAAGCTATCTGATCCACAACCAGGCCAATATATGGGAAAATATGCAATGTATTAGATACACTCATGCATTTCAAATATATGAAAAATGTCCTGGGTGCGTGAATTAATATGTATTCATTATTGACTGTTAATTAATTATTTACATTACATCAGTAATCTGATAAACTAATCTGGGAATGCTGCCTGCAGGGGAGGAGTATTCACCCTGGATGGGATGCCAGTATATCACAGGGCATAGTGAGATAACCGGAGGAAACCCAGGCTAACGTAGGGAGAACATATGAAACACCGCACAGACAATAACCCGAGCTTGCCAGCCTAGAGCTGTTATTCAGCAGCATTCTGTGTATTTGCACATTATGTTTAATAATAAGTTAATAAGAAGTAAGTGATGATACCCAATGTAAATACAGACCTCTTTTCCTGAAGTGCAGAAGACACTGAAGTGTGTGTGGACCTCAAAACCTGAGCTGGGTTGCACATGGCACACCATTCCCTCAGGAGCAGGGTGTGTGGAGAAGAACAGCTGGGTCTTTCCCTGCAGAACCTGCTCAGAACCTGGCATCAGAAATGAAAAGACAGCCCTCAAAATTCATCTCATCCTCTAACAGGTTATAGATCCAGGATTAAAGGTATTGTGAAATAGAGTCTTTTTTAAGTCTGGTCATGAACACCACAGTTAGTAAAGAGACAAACATACTTGCAGAGACCTCCAGCATGTAAAGACTTTTTGGCTGTAGCATCATGGGTTTAAATGTGATAGAAGATGAGGATATATCTGAAACATTCAAAGCATGCAAAAACGAACTGAAAGCTTCAGTTTAGTACTGATCTGCACTGATTCAGTTTCTGAAAAAGATCCAAGCCTGAAGTGTAAACTCATGTGGAAATTCGTTCAATAGAAATAACATTCAATGAACTAAGTTGATGTTAGGATTTTACATGTGATGTTTTATTTTATAAGGATTTTATACGTGACCACAACAGACTGTTGCATCCCATTAATTCTCATTAATAAATTCATTTTTGAATAATTCATTGTTTGAATTTGATTCTCCCTAGATAAAAGTGTATACCAAATAAATCAATGTACTAAAGTGTAAAGAATCACCTGTGGAGGTGAAAGACTCAAACAGTGCAGGCTGGATGAGCTCTCTGTGAAGATCCAGCATTGTTTTCTCAGACACCACCTGGCCAAAACTGCCAGGACCTATCAGGTTATCTCCATCATATTCACTTGAATGAGAAATCACGTCATCTAAATTGTGGGGTCCTCAATATACAATACAATAAAAAAAAAAAAACATATTATTGATAGTCATAATTTTCTATTGCTATTATTATTATTACTAAAAGGAGAATGCATGTCTACCAGTTGGTCGGCCGACTGAAACCCCTGAGTCTGCTTCCTCTATTCCATTATAAAAGTCCTCATAGTCTGTAGGGATACAGAACAATAATAGTGATTTCATTCTGAATTAAAAAATATGTCTAATTCTGATAAAGTTTAGGGAAACCTTATATTTTATAAATAACATTTGATACACACTACCGGTCAAAGGTTTTAGAACAATGACACCTTGACTTTCTTTGCAATTTCTCTGTAGGAAAGACCTACATTTTTAAGTGTTATGACGGTCTGTCTCTGCCTTTTTCTCGCCATTTTTGCAGCAACACAATACTTTCTGCAGGTACAATAGTGTTCAACTGATGCTCACGAGGGTACGGTACCACAGTGTGTTCCAACACTGCTTTTATGCAGACAGAGGGGGCTGTAAGTAATCCAGAAAAGTTGGAACACCTGTGGGAATTAGTAGCACCAGCTTTCAAGGCTTGATTGAAACCTCCATTGTCACAGAACAGCTTTAAATTGTTAACCCATTTTGTGTTCCCTGAAAAAGGCCTTTTTGTATAATTCTGGAATGTACATTAATTTTTAACCTCTGGCAGTTCACCACTTACCTTTGCACCATTTCAAGCTATCCACTGGACTTGAACGACTTGAATTGCAATAAATAACTAGAAAAAATTGGGGTGTTCGAAAACTTTTGACCGGTAGTGTACACATACATTTTTACAATAAAATCACCCTGTTTTATTAGTAACATGGTTGCAGTTATTCATATTTATAATATTTTCTCAGTATTAAAAAAAGTTAATTCTAAATAACTAAACAACCTCACTGTTGAATTCTTGATTCTGATTGATTCTGATCAGAAGGTGCTGATTAATTTTCTATTATTATTATTATTATTATTATTATTATTGCTGCAAGCTAGAACTAAAAGCGAGGCTGGTGAGTGAATGATTGATTATCATTCTTATAAGTGATAACTGGAACTAACTAGTTCTTTGTGGATGTTCCACAACACCAAACATAACTACAGATAAATGAAAAGTACAACGTTAAATTTTTTTAAAATAAATAAAACATTTTTTTGTTGGAAATCACTGTGGTTATGTTAAATAAAACATAAACAGGACATGCTGTTCATGAAAAATAATCAAATTCGCAGTGGTATTTATCCCAGCACCCCATCGCTGATTATTTTCTTATAACAACTGTCATGTTTTATTGGATGCAAAATTTCTAATGTACTAGAAATCATTTATAAGTACTTAATAATAGCAGATAATAACAGATTAATAATACACATTAAGGTTTTTTTTTTTCTTAGATAAAACACTGAGAAATATGTAGCCTTATTTGGTTAATTGATGAAGTAGCAAAAACTGAAGCAGCAGAAAATTATTATACAGTGTTTTTTGTGCAATTATAACATCCTGCCCTTTTCTCACCTAGATAGCCATGCTCATCAGGATATTCAGCCACAAAACCCTTCCCACCAGGGTTTTTATCTTCACTTGGAACAGGAAGGTGGAACAGAAAATCCATCTCATTCATATCACCTGAGCCCATTTCAGCTGTAAGGATAGAAATAGATTTTAGTAATCCTAAATAGGAAAGCTGGGAGGCTGCACAAACATCTCAGATTTGTCATTTCTTCATGGAATATGTGTTAAGTGTTTCCCTATCCGACAAGCCTTAAAACCGCTTAACAAAGTCCGTTTAAGTGTACAGATATTGGGTATTCTCACTGCAAACAACCAACAAGCTATAGTACTTCACTCTGGAGGACTAAGCAGAATTTTGTTGGAATTGTGTTAAAAAAAAAAAAAAAAAAAGAATAAATAAGCTTTGCTTTCAAACAGAGGCATTATCTTCTAATACTGTAACTGCGTTTGTTAAAAGGGGTTGACCAACCTGAACAGCTTGATCTAGAAATGACTGGATCACCAATTTAAGAGACTAATAGGGAGGCCATATATTTATAAACCATGAAACAGTGGTTATAATTGTTATATTGCCTGAACTTTCCATTTAAGTGCATGTACAATCAAGTATATTTGACCTTTAGCCACATCCACCCAAGACAGTTCACTGTCATGCCTCCAGAGGGCACCCTTCTCCAAATATGTACTGTTGTCACATTTATTTCCTGTACACAGACTATATGAAGGATATTACCAATGACTGTTAAAAAAAAGAAAAAAGAAAGAAAGAAAAAAGCCAGACTGTGGCCTCGTGCCCTTCCATCTTACGTATACAATATTCAGAAATGTAGCCAAAATTCCTCTTCAATGTTGTAATATTTGGAGCCAGAGTTTGCTCGGCAAAGAGGAGGGTTGAAGTAAGGTACACCTACTCATTTGGTAGGCCCGCACCCTTCTCCCAGTACCAAGGTCCAGCGCTGCCAAACCTGTCAATCATTCAATTTCCAAGTGTAGCCATGCCATTTTTATAATATAGTAGAATAACATTTTTAAGACTAATTTGTGGAAAATAATAAATGTACAGTTTTGTTGAGTTTTGGATCGTCGACTTTCTCGATTCTAAAATCAATTTTGAAATTGATTCTCACAATGTTCCTGGGTGCTGTCACATGGTTTGTCACACGGTATTTGTATTCCGTGTCACTTCATATGATCTAATGGTATGTTTTAAGGAAGTACGGCATTGGGTGCTACTTCCAAATTCATTCATATCAGCACCTATAAATTAAATATTGCCTTGACAAGTAATCATGGCTGTAGACAGCCACGAAGGGAAGGATTTAAACATTCTCGACTTATTTTCATGAGACCTCAGTTCACACTATAACTGTATCGGCTCATACCTGATGCACTGTCTGTCACAGACAGCAGGTCTAAAAGGGATGGATGCTCCACCGAACGCCCCCGTCTGAGCCAACTGACAGCACTCAGCTTCACTTCATTCCCACTGGGAGTTTCTTTCTGATTTAGGATGGACGGAGACCCAGAAGTGGCAGGCCGTTGAAGGAAAAGTGTGTCCTCCTCCAGTTTAGAAGGCAAACTTATGTCCAAACTGCCACAGAAAGGTACTGGAAGAGAGGAACATTTATAAAAAAAAAAGCACCTAATATAAATGCAATAAAGTTACACCAAACCCCAGAAGATGTAAAATATTCATACCATCTGGGATACTTTTGCTAGTTGCGTTTACTAAATACAGCCTCCAGGAGTAGGTGACATTTATAGGACAGCTTTCACATGTAGCTGTAACAGAGAACCTCTCGTTCCAGCTGACTGAATTTCCTCTGCATTCTTCGCAAGATACATGGATGATGCTGCGGAAAAATTCGAAGGTGCAGCAAATTATTTTCGCAACTGCAGACCTTTCTTCTCAATAGTTTAGATTTCATGTATTGTTTCATTTTCATTCATCATTATAATGAATTATGTAACTGAAATTTTCACCATACTGTCTCTACTTCTGCCATGTCTCTTGTACTTTACAGTTATTTCTCTGCACTGTTCAGATTTCGGCTCTAGCCTTTTGGGGGCCCTTAAACCAAGCTATTTGCAAAATTTTAATCACTGTGTTCTTGTTGTTATAAGCAATAGCAGCAATGGAAGAAATTGATACCAGTCACACTTTTTTTCCTAAGCAAACTTTATCAACAACATTAGTAATTTTCTTCATCCCCTTTTTTCTGTGCAAGCTTGGCAATCATCTAAATATGTAACTTTGCAAATTAATATTACCCCTTAAACAGTAAGGACCTGTCGGTGGGGCCAGTCATATGTCCCTCGCTCTTGTTTCTAAACCAATTTTCAACTGTATAGAGCAGATTCTGTCTGTGCATTTGTTAACCTTTGTACAGTATATAAGCAATATCAAACAGAGATGTTTGCATGTGCACCTGGTTGGTTTGGATCTTATGGTGATGAACATCTCGGATGAAGAGGATCGATCTCCACTTTGAACAGTAAGTGTCAACTTGAACAGATCACAGTTAGGATTCAGTGCGTTTGCGGGAAACATCAGCAATTCAGAGGAAGTTGAAACATGCTTGGAGAAACAGGAGGTCTCGGGTGTGTTCACCGGCCTGCACTTCCATCTGTAACTTTGAAGAGAAAAAGTCCCAATAAATGAAAGTTGTTAAGAGGTAAACAACTGAGTTTCTTTTTTTTTTCTTGTTCAATGTATTCATTTACTTTAAAAATAAAAAAGGGGGGGAAAGTGATGCCTTTTTTTGACTGACGGGTCTTTAACCATGTTTTATTGCTACCACAGAGAATAAATAAACATAAATGGCACCATTATGGGCAATGATTGCTGTGGCTGAAAAATGATTATTGAGTATATTGTGTCAACAATCAAATTGGTTCTGTAGGAAACCTCTATGGTATCTCTCTAAAGAACCTTCTGTAGCATCTTTATTTTTAAATGTGTAAATGGACTCTCAAAACAGAACATAAAAATAGCAAAAAAATATTTACAGTTTCGGTTGCTGGTTAAAACCAGTGTTTAAAACCAGTGTTCAGGGTTTTTTTTCCAATTTTTGTTCGTTTTTCCTCTAAAAATTTTGTAAAAAGTTGGTGGTGTTTACCTCATAATGTTATCTGGAAAATCTGGGTCATATGACCTACGTCCATCCACAGTGATGTTTGCGTTGCTGTTGTGGTGGTTGATAAACACATTTGTGCCTCCGCTGATGATGCTCACAGGTATGCCAACCATCACCTCGATCCGAACAGAGTAGGTGCTGTAAACTATGCTGCCTACAACCTGAACCTTTGGGATGAAATTAAAATTTCATACTGCCTTACACATACTCATACTCACTCATACTTATTTGTGTAACGACCTGTTTAATTTGCAATATTGTACAACCAACCCAGTATTTTCCGTTTTATAGTACATCATGCTACCAGATTACAATTTCATGGGTTTTTTTTTTTTTTTTTTAAATACCCTTTCTCCCACCATGCTGGTTAAACTATCCAATTAACCATAGAATACTGCACTATTACAGAGCAGCCAAAGGCCAAATTGGGAAAATGTGACTGTGTGTGTGTGAGCCTCAGACTGACTCAGAGCCCAAAGAGCAAACATCTGTCCAACAACATCAGGAAATTGTTAACCCACATTGCTATTGCTACTGCACAGTCGTACCATACTGTATTGTAGTTAATGTAGGCACCCAACTAGCCAGCTAGTTAACTGCTACTAAACTCGCTGGCATTTTTCACAGGTTAGGCCCATGTATGATTTACAGTATGTACCACAATATATTTAGTCATTTATATAACAGCAGGTAGACCTTTAAAAAAAAGCTAATTTTTCATTTACAGAAAGCTAACTATCCAGATTAGCGTACTAGTGTTCTAGTGCTAAAATGTCCTGGTTACCACGATACTGTGCTCATATAGGATAGTGACAGGTTCAGGCCACTATTTTGTGAAATCACAAACTGAGTTCATAAGTGACATTTGTTTTCTGGGGGGGGGGGGAAGTAACTTTAGCTTCCAGATATATGTAGTGCTTTATGTGTCAACTCATTTTCAGCGTTTTAAAAAATATCAGATCACCCTGTTTCTAAAAATCCTGCACTACATTTAAAATAATACAATTAATGGCAGTATAGCATAATATAAGCCTTGACACTGATCTCAAATTTAGCCTTACCTCTCATCCATGAAATAATTTTAAAGACAGGAATATTAACTTTACCTTAGCTACTGCTTTATATATGCCATAATGAAGAAAATACTCTGGAAGCTCCAGATGTTGCTGGTGTGTTTGGATGCCTGTGGTTGAGAGTCGCAGTCCAGTTGGACCATAGAGAGTCCAGCTATAGTGTAGACCTTTGGAGATGTTGCAATGAATCTGCTCTTCATACATCACACCAAGACACACAGGCTGGTAACGCCACACCTGATACATAAAATAAGACGCATGCAAAATCGTCTATCAGAAATAAATGTATTTATCTAAATATTAAAAATGTGCTTGAATTTTTACCCTGTTGACATATGATTCTGGAATACTGCTTAAAAAAATTAAAGCAACGTCTAACTACAAATGGTCAGTTTTACAGGTTTGTCTCATTTTATGGTTGCTTGGATGCATCTCTGACCTGGATATTGCTGGGTCCCATGTTCTTCACAGGTGGAGGTTGGCATGGCTCAAGAACGACAAACACGTGTCCTTTTAAAGAGGCCGAGCTCACTAGGTTGGAGACGATGACTTCTACTACGAACTCTCCTGTACTGCATGGTGAAATGTTTCATAGCGTTAAATAGCAATGTTATGTATAATCAGAGCTAAGCCCTTCCTTTCTTTTAAGGAAAAATACAGAAAAATAAAGGCCATTTTTTTGGCAACTACATATTAACCACATCTTAACAAATTGTTTAAAATGTTTATTTTTTAGTAGAAATAACAGGACCAGCAATGGTGATAACTAAAAACGTGAAGAAGTAGAGGCTGATTTCTTTCTAGCCCAAAATGTAGATCCACAAGTCACACAAAGTCAAAACACCTAGAAACTAGAAGTATATAGAATAAACATTGTCCAAATTCGTACTTCAGACAAAAGACTGAACTGTAGGCACAGCTTTTCTGTTTCCTTCCTTTATTCAGAGACATTGCATAATTACAGATTTGAAATACCGGGCTCGAAAAATAGGAAGCATAAAAGATGTTGCCTGTCTGTATTTCCCTGAGTGTACGTGTGTGTTCTTATGTGTATGTGCAGTAGTTTTAAGCCTGTGATGAGACACCATGCATTAACCCATTATAGGGCACTAACTGAAATACTTGGAAATTCAAAATTTAAACCCTTGACTGTTATTGGAGGATATAATTTATTAAACTTTTTCATTTTCAGTTTACAAAACAAGATTAATAAATTTACCATATAGTTACCATATATGGTTCCTCACCAGTCTAGGGGAAATTTTTTTCCAAAAATTGTAGATGCAAAAATTTTTATATCATGCTGTTACTGTCTCAGAATGGCAAAGACTTAAGAAATTGAAATGTTAATAAAGGAATATAGGTAACATTTTAGAATGACAATAAAGGAAGATAGGTAACATTATAAAATAAATTTTGTGATGTTCCTATTAAACTTTCAAATGAATGTGACACAGTCTATTTGGACTCTCACTGAAACAAAACTAAATTCTTTCTAAATTAGACCATTCTTGTTACCTGTTAAATGCATGATGCTCAGTATTCTGTCCAACTCTTCGTGTTCCATCTCCAAAATCCCAGAGATAAGTGATCCCTGTTCCAGCATTGATTCTGCAGCTAAAAGGCACTGATGTGTTCAGCAGCACCGAATGAGTGTACAGCAGTCTGTTGATACGCACAGCTTTTTGAATCACTACAGTATAAACGTCGGAACTAACAGAGCCGTGGCTGCTGGACACGCTGACTGTAACATTGTACCTGCAAACCAGAAGAAAAGTCTACACTTAAAGTCTCATTTGTAACAGTGCTGAGCTCCAAACAGAAATTAGAAACAAAAGCTTTAAACATGAAATAAAACATTTTAATCATTCAAAACATAATTTATACAAATTCAAAAAAGCTTTAGCATTGTGCCTGCCCTAAATCATCATACCCTTGATTCAAAAGACCAACATTTTCAAGCTCAACATCTCAAATAAACAGGTGTACCAGCATACCTGTCTGTATGGAAGTATTTCTTAATGACTGTCCTGGATGGAGTTCTCACTGCTGTTTGGTCCCCAAAATGCCAGTGAAACTCGAGTGGATTGGGTTCTTCAGTCAAAGCTATGAATTTAACATCTTCTCTTGTGGCATAAGCTTGTTTCTCGGTGTAGATCTGAACAGCTGGGAACAAAAATTGAGTTTAGCAGCAGTTTTTATTTTTTAATCATCGCTGAGGCTATAGTATATATATAAATGCGATACATTAGAACTCATACATAATGTTTTAATAAAGATGTTTATGTTGCTTCTGGAACTATACTCTTAGTTTAAGGTGCAAAGCTTCTGTACTTGGAATTTGTGAGCTATTGAAAATGGGAAACAGATCTACATATATAGAAATTTTAATGGTTCAAACTAAGATCCCTGTAGGGTCCTTTATATAACCTATATATACTTCTGCATTTCTGCTGACGTGTTTATGTATATGCTGTATATAAAAATAAATGTACACGCAATCCTGATGCCTGATGTGATGCTGGTGCCGGACACTGGCACACTTCTACTGCTGTAGCTCTATTTATCCAAATGATTTCTAATTTTTTTAATTATTTTTTTATTTAAATCATGAAAATATCAATCTAAAGGTGCATCCTGATTTCTGTAAATCCAAATCTATTGTTAAAAGAACTATATGCAAATTATATGAAAAGAGATATAATATAAATGAATTTAAAATTGTAAAAGAAAATAATAATAATAATAATAATAATAATAATAATAATAATAATAAATACCATACTGATATTAGTAAAAGTAATTTCCTATTGCCAGGTCTGTGTAATTTATGGTGCAACTTAAGCTTTTTGTGTGTGTGCAGGTGTTTGAGTAAGTTACATATACGTTACATACAAGCTTTTTGATGAGTTTGAGAAGGTATGAACTCCTCTCCCTCGGCCCAGGATGGACATGCTCTACAAAAGCAAAGAAAGAAGAAGAATGTTTTTATCATGTAGTAAATTGATGTGCAACTGTCAGTGTGTTTACATGCACACTAAGACTGAACTATTATTCCAAATATGACAATATTTGGATTTTGATATGGGTCACGTAAACAGCATATTCCATTTGAATATTCTGGATTTGGCCTTATTCCAAATTTTCTATTTTCTGATTAGGACATATGGGATATGCTGATAATATTCTGGTTTTAGGAGCATTCTTTGGCCACATATGCATGTACATCACATTCAGAATATGCACCAAAATCTGGGGTTTTTATAGCAGTTTGCAATTTGCAATGCTGGTATAGAGACGCACGCATTGAATATTCATTGTCATTTGTAAACAGCTTAGTAGGAATACTGTCTGTTTCAGAATAAACGCAAAACCTGGAATATATTGTGCATGTAAAAGTAGGGTGTGTAAATCACAACAGGTTATTCATAGGTTGTTGAGGATAGTATTTATGGAGTCCGATCCTTCACAACCTGGTTGGACAGTTGTTTCTTGGGACAGTGATCAAAGAAAGGAATGTTAAATGATGAGCAGGGAGTTTGATTCCTTTTATTTTATAGCTGCAGGAAAACTAAAGAAGGTAATATGAAACATGTGTGGCTAATCCACTACATAAGGGGAAATTTCTTTTTTTTTTTTTTTTTTGTAGCTGAAGCATTTCAGATTTTAGATTTTTCATTTTCATTACTCAAGATGATTCCCACAGCAGTAACAGTAAGCATTCTTCATCTGGAACGGAGTCTTCCATGGGATTTTTTTTTTTTTTTTTTTTTTAGAATATAATGTTTTACCAGTCTATATATAATCTTTTTATTACTGCCTTACTTTTAGTATTATTTTTTAAATCTTACAGTTCACACATTCCTCACACTCCACTGTCATACCAATTAAAATGTTTTAGAACACAGTGCACTTGACTGTGATTGATCAGAAGGTGTTGATTAGTTTTCTATAAGAGCAGCTCTGACAATAGTGCCGGCTGTAATTCAAATTGTAGTTTTATACATCTAACTTTTCTGTCTTGTTAAATTCAAGAGTGTGAAAAATGGGAGGAGTTGGTGAGGGGGCATCTGATTGTAGCTGCTGCAGTGTGACTGATCACAGGAACTAATTTGCTTCATGGATGTTCTACAATAAAACTATGACAATGTATGAGTGATTTAAGAAGACTAAAACACCTTACATCCCAACCCAATGAGTTTTATTCCATACATGTATCTCTTATATTTTTTGCAGCTAATTATTTCCTGTTAAAATAAGCAAAGGTCTGTAGAGTAATACTAATACTAAAACTGGTCGTCTTGTCACACAAAAAAAATCATTTAACTTTATAGGAAGGTATTGTATATTGCATTAGAAACGCAAAAGGATATAAGACCGTATGCATGTAGTGCCCTGTGGCATCAGTTAAGTGCTTTTAAAAATAAAAATAAAAATGGCAAAAATATAAGAAACACAGCTCTCACCTCTCGCGCAGAAGAACCTTGCCTAAGGCAGGATCAGCCGCAGGAGGAGAAGGTGATGGATGGACCAAAGATGCAAACAAACTCTGATTACAGCAGACCAAAAAACATGGTAGAGCTAAAAAAAAAAAAAAAAAAAAAGTAAGAAAGCATACAAAAGTCTTAGGCATCCTATTTTTTTTTGCATACAAGTAGGGTTATAAATTACATTTTATGAATTCTGCCTTATTGATTCAGTACAAAAATATTCCCAAACATTACTTTTCCAAAATAATAATAATAATAATAAT
>JAOVYU010000032.1:7145147-7162628 GCA_025674565.1 Synodontis membranacea | reverse complement strand
CTTTTGTTTTTATCATTATTCCAACAAAATAAGTTAGCAGTCTTCCTATAAAAAATGTTTATGTGTAATACGATTGCTTTTTATTGGGCGAATGAATTCTTCGAATTCATACATTTATAGCTGTTACCCATGCAGCAATAATCCACAATTTATTTTCCTAACCATAAATCTGATCTTCATATTCACAGTTATTAGTCACATTCATACTGGTAATAATAGACGTCTACACTAAAGGGTATTTGTGTGCAACCTTTTATTAAATAGTGTTCATAGCACACATTGTCTTGTTCTTCTTGTAGCTAAAACTGTGTTCTCTGTTACCTTTATGTTAATTTTCGGTTTAATGCTCCATTTAATTACCTAAATCAGAAATGCTTATTAGTAAGCAAAAAATGACAGTAGGCCTTAATTGTTTTTGTAGCAACCATTTACCAGGTCCCTGGACATGAGTGTATTGTATTTCATCTTTTTGTTACTTTGTTCACATTCCATCCAATCTGTCACTTCCAGTCAAAATGCTTTACACACACACAAAAACTTTTTTTTTCTTTCTTTTTTTTTTTGATGCAATGGCATAAGTATTTTTTTCTTATTTTTTTTAAGATTAGAAAACAGCATATTTCAAAAAAAATATATTTCATTTATTATTTTGTTATTTTCATTTATTATTATTATTATTATTATTATTATTATTATTATTATTAGATATTTTTTGCAACATTAGTTTACAATATTTTAGTGTTCGTACTGTTAAAAATTTCTTATAGCGTGCTATTTTCATCATTGGTCTCCAGGTCTCCATTCCCAAAGTATCGGATAAACACAGACTCGTTTCAACGAGCTAAGCTTAAAACTTGCCTGTTCCGGTGTGCAGATAAATGAGAAGACCTTTTGTTGAAAGACAGTTGGTATCGCTTAATCGCCACGTTCGTCTAAATCTATTTTAAAAGGCTATACAACACCAAGCTTGGCCACAATGATGTCTTCTAATGAAATCCCCTGTCATAAGGACAGGGGAGTGTCCTTGTGTATTGGAAAAACGGTTGCAAGTCTTTTTTTTTCTGCACCTAATCTATCTTTCATTATTATTTATTTTATTTTATTGCATTTTTCATAGTTTAAATAGCTTACTATTGGTTACTTTAAAGCTGTATGAATAGTCTATAAAGATCAGAAGGTCTCAAAAATATCAAGCAGTTCGTTTCGCTCTCGCCGGAAACTGAATAGAAAAAAAAAACGCCTAAACGAATGACAGTAGAACACCCATTATGAACAAAGGCACATTCTGCAGCAGGCTACCTTAACAACAAACCCGCACATAGCTTTCCTGTGCTAGACTCTGTAGTTCTGTAGCATTTCTGTAGCCAAAGAGGCTCGGGTTTGAAATTTTTTTCACAGTTTCAAATGTTTATTCGTGGGTGATTAGTATAACACATAGGTAGCTACATCGCACCTGATATAGCCTATTGTACGTGTCAGGTAAAAAAAAAAATATTGCACATTAATTGCGCTATAATGTTATTAAAAGGTCAACGGAGCCATTCCGATGATTCCACCATTGGCTAGCCTATTTACCCGCCCCAAAATTCAAATCAACGCGTCCCTTTAGTTTTGCTTAAGAATAATTTATTGACTACTACATGCTACGGCGAGAAACAGGATAAGCCAATCAGAATAATCAATATTTGCTGTTTCTGTTTAAAAACATTCCAGCTAGCTGAGGCATATCGAGCTGACAGCTGAAAAAGTACTACAGATTTAGCCTATACAGGAAAAGAAAAGATCTGCTTTCATAACATAAAATGTTTTTCCTTCTTTCACTAGCATCTAATTTGAATCATTTTCAGAGGAGACTGGTGACGGTAGATTGATCCATAAATAATTTGTCTAAATAATAAAGTTCGTCATCACCGCTCCCACTGCTGCTGCCTTCTGCAGATCACGTGGTGATCACGTGATGATTTTATTTTGTTGGCTCTGTTTCCTCATCCGTGCTTAAAATGATCTCTTGGTAATACGCCACTGCTAAAAACTACAACAGAAGCTTTATTTGTTTGTTTGTTTGTATCAATCGCTTATGTTACTCAGTGCTCTTTTACAGAAGACAAAAAAGTGTGACAAAAAAGAATGAGCTGTTTTTGCTTCAGCCAGACACGGGCCATGATCAGTGGCGTATTATTATTTTTATTTTTTTTTAAAGGAGCGTAAACGGGCTTATTTTGCCTGCAGCTAACTAACTAACTAACCAAATAAATAAAAATAATCAAAATAAAATACAATAAAAAAGGCATGTAAAGCCTAAATAAAACGCGACAAATTTATCAGGGAGAGTGTACGAGAAATGACTGTCTGAGCCTACTGATCGATAATGATTTATCGATAGAAAGAAACAAAGCTGATAGCCTATTTTATCACCTGCTGTCTGCTCTACTCTAGGCCTACCTGAAGTATAGTTTATTTGTATTCCGTACATTGTAATGGCTTAGAAGTACCATAAACAGTAGGGTGTGGTTTTAGTATCGTTCATTAACCATGGTAGAATATTATAATCCTAGCCTATGGCATTATAAGCTAGGCTATTTATACCAGGCTATTATTTAAGGTCCTGAATCCTCACCGTATATGCATATATTACCTCTGCATATTTCTGAACCTTTCACTTTATTAAAATGGTCTGCAACTGGCTTACAATTTACAACTTTAAAACAGGATAGTTTTGCGTGAAAGACGCACATGCCATTTAAGCCTGCTTTAAACTGCAGTACTCATCCATTTAATCTTATTTGCAATTTGATTTGTGTGCAGACTCCGTCTTCCTTTCCTACTGCAGATGTATACATTTCTATATTACATATATAATACAGGCTACAGTAACCTACTGTAACTTTAATTGTATGACATGAAATGTTTGGCGCTTTGGACGTGTGAAGTCGATAAAGAAATAATTTCTGGTAATCAGCTACAGCAACTTAAGTGCTTAAATGTTTAAGAAATTCCTAGTATTTGTCTTTCATAGGCTGGTTATGTTTAGGAAGCTACAGCTTATTTGTATGCGCACATCACACACAAGTCTCATTCCTTCAGCCTGGACACCGCATCAGATATAGCGCACTGCAGGGCCCGCCCGCCACCTGAGACCAGGTACAGGCAACTCTATCGGCAGCCGATATGATTTCATATATCTAGTTTATTTGTTATATTTGTTATATTTATTATATAGCGTTAATATATAGTACTGTGCAAAAGCACTTCCAAAGAAATGCAGTAAAAAAAGACGAATAGGATTAAATATAATACACTTATATAATTAATATAGATAATTAATTACAATTCAATTAAATCTTTCTACTTGTTGATTTGGTATTTGGTGTAACGTTTTGCTTTAAAAAAAAAAAAAAAATAAATAATAATAATAATAATAATAATAATAATAATAAAATAAAACAAAAGTTATACCAGGTACAATTTGTGCAGTTTTGATCTGGTAAGTTTTACTGAACATCTTGGAGAATATGCCAGAGTTCTTCTGGAGACTTTGATTTTCGCACTTGCTTCTTTTTTATTTCTCGGGGGTCGAACTTTTTTTTTTTCTTTTCTTGAAAAGTAGCGTCTTACATAATATGCTGCTTCCTTTACTGACCCAAACATTTTTCCTGCAACTTTTTTTTTATTTGAAAAAGTAATGTTAGTAATCTAAAATGCTTTGTACTTGACTCTGTAAGGCAGAACTCATAAAAATAAATATCTGTAACAAAATATAATATAAGAGCATGCCCAAGACTTTTGCACAGTATTAGATATTTCACATTTATTTGTGTTTGTTTGTTCGGTTTATAATTAGTTAAATAAACACAAGAAAGCAATGGCAAAAATTAAATAGAGGCAGCAAAAGTGTAAAATGTTTATTTTTTTATACTGTGCAACAGTCACAATACAATAGTTATTCATACAATCAAACAATAAGACAAATGAACACTGAAGTGAACCTATCTACATGGGCCTAGGTTATAACTTTGATGTGTGTGTGTGTGTGGGGGGGGGGGGGTGTCCCATGGTGCTTTAGACTTTACATTGCTGTAAAAATTATATATGCACAACTACAACTTAAATTTCTCTAATCCGTTTGAACTGAATTGAATATATAATATTTTCTTTGATACAATGTCAATGCCAGCTGAATATAGCAGGAATGTTTAGTAGGCCTAACTAGCCAAGAAAGGCAAACTAAAGCCTTTATCATATGTTTAAAAGAAAGTACACGCTTAAAATACAAGCAACACCTCTGGATTTTTTTTTGAGAAAAAAAAAAAAAGTAAAAAATACATATAGAAAAGTAGATTCAGTCTATTATGCGAACTGTTTTGGATGTTCTGCAAATCCCATAGCTTAGAGCCACGATGAGGCTATCGTTCCCAAATTTACTCCAGCAATTGGATGAAATGTGCCACTTCCACTATGTTAAAAAGTTACATGTATAATAGGAATAATGACAATAAAATGGCTACAATGACATGACATTGGCATGGAAAATAGCTGGGTAATCTGGAGTTGGCTTAGGCAGGCTTTACCCCGTCACCCTGAAGAAGCAGAGGATCCATTCAGAGACGTTTTTCGCATTTTGTTGCTGAACGTAAACTGCTGATTGGGGCTTCCCACGGAGGACCCGTTGACTGGGTTGGAAATATGGGGAAAATGAGGATGAGTGGACTGGATGGGTGTGCTTGGACTTGGTAGTGGTGAGGATGTAGACGGGGCTCCAGCTGGGCTGTTGGCCTGGTCACTCGCAGAGTCACTTTCTGAGCGGTTGGCACTGCTCAAGCCATCCTGTGTGTGGGCAATCTTTATCTTTTTGCAGTTGGGACGTACTCGATATTTCAAGGGTAGCGGCCCATTCTGACATGAATAAAAGAGAGAGTGGGTTCTGAGCACTGACACTTGATCCATCACAAGCAGAAGTAATGTCAATAACATTGTAATCATTAAAAAATAATAATCATTTGGAAAATCATTTTACAAGAATACTAAAGTGCTAATTATGTAGAAAAATACATTTAGCAGATTTTTTTTTCATAAAGGCCTGCTTACCCTTCTCCACGTGTAAATGTAAGCAATGTCCATTAACGTATAGTAGTCCTTTAGAGGCTCATCCTCATACATCACTTCAATCTATGGGAAAACATTTACATGTTAAGTCAGGGATTTCATTCCTAAATTACTAAAAATAATTAAGATAATCTGAACATTCCATTCTGAACTACATTTAATATTAAAATATTCAAGATATTTACATTTTCTCAATTAAGAAAAAAAATGATGTTAAAAGATTACCTGGAAGGTACACGGTATGTCCATCTTACTTCTCAGAAATTTCCTCAAATGCATTACAGTCATTGCAGCAGGACACTGCAGGTACCTCTTGTTGTTTACCTTCAAAAAGGGGAATGAAATGTAAATGGATAAATAATATTAAAAATTTCATTTGGAAAACAAGCAATATAACCAAGTTAAATTAATAAAATAGATGTCTGTAAAAAAATATTTATCATTTAGCCATTTTACCTCATCCTTCAATTGTTTCTCTCCCTCACTACCTTGGTGTTTGGCCCTGAAAAAAATCAGCAGGTAAATAATTTATGCACAGGAGCTCTACATGTCTTAGAAAGTAGTTTACAATTTAGTTTTATAGTTTCAAAGAGCATACTTGGGGTCAAAGAACTCGATTGACAGACTGATAATCTCATCATCTGTGATGATTCTCTTATCCTCATCAGCAACTTCACCACGATCCTCGTTAGAACCATTTGCAGCTTTAAAAAAAAAAAAGAAAAGAAAAAAAAGACAATTTAATTTATATTTTATTAGTAAAAGAACAGTGAGCAATATTATAAGAAGTTGAATCATGTCTAAAGATCAAGAAATTCTATTTAACAAAGATATTTGTCAATAAATATTTTAATCATTCGCATGACTAATATTTACTCATTACAAAACAGGGTTAAAACCCGAGTTTAAAGATTTACCATCTACTGAAGGGTGTTCAGCATAGAAATCTCTTCTTCGTTTCATTTCATCTGCAAAGAAGTGTAATTCACTCAGCATGAAGAGAATACCAACACTAACATTTACAGACTAGTTGACACCATGACCATTTGACATTTCTGTGGGCATTTGTCATATATTTATAAACTAGGCAGGTCATGATAAAAGATGGATGACCACAATCTGATCTGCATATATGATATGATGAACATACAAAATTGTTCTGACAAACAAGACAGCATTTTGGTATAGTGTTTGATCTAACAAGATAAAGACTGTCCCATTAATAAAACAACATAAAAGAGAGACAGTTTTGGTTAAATCTAAAAGCAGCATCTTATAAGTATCTTTATTTAAAAAAAAAGTAATCATGTAATTGACATTAAAAATAACACACAAAAAAAGAAAAATTCCATATTCAGTAAGAAATCTTTTATGGAAATTTGCATCAGCACAGTGTACTGGATCACTTACTTTTGAAGAGACCTGGGACCAACTTGTATACAATGTCCTGCAGAGTTTTGTCAGACCTGAGACAGCAAAAGCACCGTTTTAGAGGAATTCATTCTTTAGCATGCAACCCTATCATCATAATCATCACCCGCATGACAAGCTCATGAATGTAGCAAATTAAATGAAGGCTGTGTCTACTACATAAAAGTTGATAACAATATTATGCCTATTGTCAGTAACTGGATATTAATGCATTTATCACTTGTAGGACATATAATGCAGAAAAATGTATTACCTAATATTCAGAAGAGGCTTTGTTTTGTGGACTTGGACATCACATATGGGACAGTATTTACTGGTTGCCAGGTAGCGGACAATGCACATTTTGCAAACTAGATCAGAGAGATATAGTATGTTAGGCAAGTGGGCATCCTATTTATGCAGCTGACAGATCAGTTAAAGTCCAAGTGATGGACTTAGTATGAACTTAGTACTTACATGAATGCAAGCATTCTATGATTGTGGTTGCATCGATGAAATATCCACCACACAATACACAAATCAAATGTGGATTTAGCTCTGTGATCTTGATCCTTGTTGTGCGATGCATCGTCATGGAAGGTTAAAGTCCTGAAGAGAAATGAACATGCATGTAACCATTGTGGTTTGGCAGAGGGAGAAGTCTGAATGACAGCCAACAAAAATGCACTATGTTCAAAAGAAGAGGCTCTAAAGCTTATGGCACTAGGCTTTAATTAGGATGTGTGGGAAAATTATTCATAATCTCAAAAACATAGACCCCTATTCATAAGCTGTTGCTATCAGAAATCATAAACAGTTCACAACAATAGCCATCAAATCTGCATACTTGTGTTTTCTCTTAGGCCAGTTTACCAATGCGTGTTTTTAGCATCAATCCGATCCTACACGACATTTCATCTCTACTTTATTCAGCGCAACCATGAAATCTCGAGCTTTACTAGCTTTATGCATCTGAGATCAAGGCGCTCTCAATCCCCAGCATTTCAGAGGCCTCGTTTTTTTTTTTTTTTTTTTTTTTTATTAAATAACAAAAATTATGAACCCGCGTGTGTCACGAGCGCGCGGAAACGCTTCTTGTTTCTATAGCAACTCCGCTCTCGTCCACGTGGCACCAAATTAAGCGCAAGGGATTAAAACGCGGTGAAACGTACGCACGCGGTACCCAGCTCAACCCGACACACGCGTCGTTACAGGTTTAAGGATGCTTTACTGTGTCGCCAGTTCATACAATTCACGGTACTGCTCAGGAGGAACAGTGCACATTTCACCATTTAGCTTTAATGCTGGGAATGAATGTAAACGGATCGTGAGATAAAACCTTTAAAGAGATTTTTAAAAAAAACTTAAATCTTACATTACGTCTACAGATATTTCACAGAGAAGATGCATAACTTCACAGGAGGCAACATTTCAAAAAGTACCATTATGTAGGCTAGTGACTGCCATAATATTTCTCAACTTAACCCTATGAGTAATCTGGAGCCGTGAGCTATACACCTCCCTCTGACGTGCTCATAGCCATGTAGACCACCCTGAGCAGTTCTGTTTCAGTTTGTGGTTAAAATATTCACTGATTCTTAATGACGAAAGAAAAACAGTTGGGAGTGGAGAAAACGCGTAGGCTTCTTCAGTTACAAGCTGCAAACAACCTGAAGACGTTACTGCTTTGCATTGTGCGCGGTTGAATTCACTGATTTAAAACAGCCTGGTGGGCGAGTTAAGGTATTCCCAAAACCCTTGAAAATGCGCAACAATCTGCCCCAAGACCAGACGTGATAGCGGAGTCCAAAGGTTCACGTTAGCCTTTCAAAACGAGACCGTTGCAGTTGTTGCAATGCAGCTTCATACCTGTGGCTCTGCATGAAGCTACAACATCGTTTCTGCACTTCAGTGATAGAGAGCCGAATTTATACAATAGTGACCATATCATATACAGTCGACGTCCTGAGAGAAACGGATGGAGTTCACACCTGAAACATTTGGCACGTCATCTGATCAGACTGCCACTGAACTTCCTCTAGGAACTATTTATGGCAAATAGCGCGCGGTTCATACAGGCCTACATGAATTCATACCTATACTTCTGAATATTAACTGGACAATGCTAGATGTTGGGTGTCATACTAAAGGTTTAAATTGTCACACGGGATCACTTACATCGTCGACTCTATTATGACAACTGAATAACTCCTCTGATAACAGGCATGTGCTACAGAGCTACATGTGCAGCAGTGTGGTCATAACCTACTACATCATTATCACCACACTGCATGCTCTAAATAGCCTATGTTAGCAGGGGGCCCTGCAGAAATATGACACCCAATAAGCGGCCGAGTGATAATACGGACTAATCGCTACTGAAAATGCATAACCCGTTCAGACCAGCAAGAAAACCAGCGCTTGTACTCACAAAAGATCCAGGTTTCATTTCGTCACCGGGTTCAACCAGGGCGCTTTCCCCTGCCTCGGGTGGGAGGGTCAAAAACGTCTATTTGATCATACTATGATGCTCAAATATATATCTAATCAGCCAGTTAATCATTTTTATTGCTTTAATCTGCTGCGTTTCCCGCGGTATGAGCTTCCACACCCACTGAATGTTTCATACCTAACGACGGATATTATCTCGTGTGTACAGCGTCTCTGGCTAGATTCATTCATGCAAGCTTGCTAACATCTCATAACAGTAAGCCAGGAGGACAAAAGGTAAACGACAAACGGGGAAGAGGAAGGCCCGGATAACTCAAACGGGTCCCTGACAAAGTTCAGTAATGTTCCGTTACAGTAGTTCGATTATGCGTTACAACTGTTTACATTTCGCGAGTTGTATGTGTGTTTTTTTTTCCTTGGGGGCCCATTTAAATGGTTTTTCCCGGGCTTAGGCCTGTAGACTAATCACTGAAAATGCATGACCAAAACAAACCAGCACTTATACGCGTAAAAATCGCCAGTTTTCACTTATATTGGTGAAAAATCCAAAATTCGGCTTATTGATGTAGGCCTATAGGTTACAAGACAGCAATGTGTATGGACCTTCAGCAATAAATAAATAAATAAATAAACAGGCAAACAGACAAATAACGACACTAAACATCAATAAATTATACAAATAAAGATATAGCCGTGTATCTCGGGACCATGTGACCCGCACAGTGCAGCCACGCATCGTGCATTACTCGGTCTCGTTACATGAGCCATAACCTGCATTTCTGATGGCCGAGGAAGCGAGTCATACAGAGATGACTATTCATCACATGCCCTTTGCACAAACAAGACGCGTGTACTTGTGGATGCAGTCAGCGCATGCCAAACACGTAGCCTCAAATATGACCACAGAAAAACTGAACGCGCTTTTTACACACAGACACGTTTAATGTCTCGATTTGCGTGAGGACACAGCGGCTTGTGTGCGCAAGTGTTACAGACAAAAATCACTAGGCTATCAATACATGTAGGCTATTCATACGTAAATAAATTTAAAAATTAAGAAAACATCCATCAAAGGACGCGGGGGAAAATAATTACTCCTGAACCAAAGAACGACGTGAGCATATGAAATATTATGCAGACACACAAAATGGATACGTATACAAGGGACAAGACCCAAAGCAATATGCATAAGTAACAATTCAGAAACACCCTACATCTGGACCAATGAGTTAAGGTAGTCTTAAAAGTAAATAGTGTTCAGCGCTTTATACAGGCTGAAGGGTTACACCAAGACCTCCGCTTAACCTAATAAATACATCTCACCTGGACTCACCTCACAAAACTCCTAATAATATTTAATTTTAGCATGCACACTTCACAACGACATGTTGTTGTGTCATTCATATTTCTTAATTTAATCCTGCCACGGCTCTGAAAGATGACAATCCTTTTATGAACAGCTTCACCGTCTCGCCACCGCCAATTAACCGACTACATGAATTTAAGTTGAAAAGGCGGACAAAATGAGACATTTCCCACACCAGCCTCATCTCGTCGAGTTCTCAACCTGTTGGAGATTGCATATCTATAAAATTGGACAACTGCACGGTCGTACAATAAGCAAAATTTCATTTAGATCACGGGCTCGCGTGAATATTTGACTCGACACGCTTGCGAGCACGAGACAGCGGCTTCGTTTCTTTACTACCATAAGGCACTAAATTCAACAGAAACCACCGGCAACATGCTAAAGCAACACATCACACACCCCTTTACACAATGTAATCACACAACGCCGGAAATATATTAACATGTACTGGAGACGAACTAAAACCGAAGCGTGTGCGTGGACAGAGAGAGAGAGCGAGAGAGAGAGAGCGAGAGAGAGAGAGTTGGTTGTGTGAGCTCGAGCCCTTCTGTCTGTCAGCGCCTGCATCCAGCGAAACGCGGGTCCATTTTAAGCTCACAAAAAGCCGCACATTCACGCTAAACAGCCAGTCTGGAAAAAACGCATTGGTAAGAAATGATCCCGGAGAACACGTACCTGGCGGAGACCGAGGTGAATCCTCAAGAGCGGAGTTTAGACAATGAAAAGTTGCGAGTCGATCAGCAGAAAGCGAGTGCGAGCCAAGCGGCCATTTTGAAAACGAGCTGCAGACGCTGTCAATTGCAATCAGAGTCGTTGCTACGGCACATTTTAGTAGCGGGAAAAACGTTCCTTTCGGGTTTCTAGTGTAAATAAACACGATTTCTTATATTTAAATCCACACAGGTTCAAATGAGCGCAGAAAAACACCCTTTCTCTCGGCTAAGATCCCCGATTCGCGTCTTTGTACAACGCTGCGCTGATGGCTTGCTGGAAACTGACACCGTCCCCCAAAATGGCTTGCGGTTCGACCGCCCCGCGCGGTCACGTGATTCCGTTGCTTAAGGGCGGCCTGGGAATTAGATCTACGGGTCGGTGCACTCTCGCTGAGGATAAATAAGAATTGAAATTCGGTACGCGTTAGAAAATACTTGTGGGGGAAACCACTATAGGCGTTTCTCACGTGTCGGCTTTTGCCGTCTTTCATTCACAAAATGGTTTCGCCTAATAACCCCTTGTCTGAAACATTAAAATTTACGTTACATTGTGTCTGCGCATTGGGGTAGATTTAAAAGAAAAAAAAAACGCCGCAAGCACGCAAAATTTTTTTACACATTTGTATGTATCGTTTTCTAGGCCTATTAGAAGAAACGCCGAGGCAGCAATCCGTCAGCAGGGTCAGCGCACACGTCGGCCAATAAATACTCCGTGTTCTTTGTTCTTTGCGTTTATTAACGATTAAATTGCAGATATCCACAGAATGCGGAGAGTTAATGTGGCACCGACAGCACTTTTCATTGCATATTTTATACACCTTCAGGCTTGTTCAAGATTAAAGATTCAAGAGTCAAGATTCCTTTATTGTCATGCAACGGTTTAGGGAGTACTGTACAGCTCATCAGTGAACAATAAGCAATTAATTAACAATAAAGTGCAGGATAAGTGCAATGAGTATTAGTACTGAGTCAGAGCGCGCATATTTATCAGGAGCATGTGCGCATTTGTCGCAGGAGGCTACAGATGGACTGAAACCAATAGCAGCATAGACCGAAGAAGCCTAGTTAGATGACTTGGTTCTTCAGTATTAGCCAAGGTTACTGCAATACACGTTCAGATATAAGCTCTTTTACACATCATTACTTACAGTACATGTTTCCTTTAGTCTTGCACACGTGGGGTTATAAATAATCTAGTTCCGCAAAACAAGACTACACATTAGACCGTCTTTCTTGTCCCTGTTTGCTGTTATGGGGAAAACCTGGCCCTTAGACTGCATGTTTATGGAACAGTATGAAAAGTTTCCCCATGTGCTGAATAGCATTATGAAAACGCACATAAAGAATTTTGAGCGTCTTCTTTACTGGTGAACTGATCTGAACGAAAGTTTAAACCCGATGTATAGTCGGCTATTGCAAGCCACATAACACTGTAGTCTATTGATGGCCTTTAAAATGCTTGCTTTAATTAACGGGTGCACAAACAAAAGCTAGACTTAGATAAATGTGCAGTTATGTCAAAATACACATGGCAACAACAAAAGCAATGAGAGCGCTTTGATTATTTTATTGTGAACAATGAAATGTACAAAAAGAAAACCATCCACGTGGACTTGGGCGGGTAAAGGGAGAAGATGGAGAGTATTAAATGCAGATCAGAGTTTTAAACGTATGAAGCGTCAGAGCTGGGTGGCTCTCTCCACACTCTTCGCTGCATCCTTCATCTTCCCCACTAAATCCTAAAAAGGGTTTGAAAGAAGTATTGTTAACTACTGAAACACCAGACATTAATTTGCTCACACTCATTACATGCATTACCTTTCCCCCCCTACGAAAAAAAACTTAATTCACCGACTTAACATGCTAGAATTCACTGAAGAGGCCTTTTTTGCTCTCAGTTGTGCTTATCGTACATAATTCACTCGTCTGAAAAAGGTAGTCTATAGAAAATAAACTTGGAGCCTCGGATGCACAGATGGACATGAAATCTTCCCAAAAAGTGACGTCAATGACAATGTTTTACCAATATTATATATATATTATATATATGATGAACCAACGAACGTTGAACCATAGATTAATTATCGGCAAGGAAATCTCCGAAGCAGAGAGTAATTTGAGAGTAAGTAATTTGGTTCAAATATTCAAGACAATCCAGTAATTTCTGTCTTTGTGTAATTAATTTGCATAATTACTTGCTTTGCTTGTATGAGGCTAAACCTGATTTATTAACTACTTCCACATATAATATTATTTGTGTGCTAACGTTGCATATGACGATTAAGTAACTTTTTTTTTAACAGAGAAACACGCAAGTAAGCCAATTCAGGAAGCATGTGACCAAAAATAAATAAATAAATAAAAATAAAAAATAACCCCGTCATCAAATTTTTCACCTTTCTTGCGTCGGTAAAACGATGAGTAATTAAAATTATTTTTTTCTTTTGGCAATACATGCGTTTGTGTTTTTTGTTCATAACACAGGTAAGCAAATTCCCACAAAACATTTACTTAAAGCGAAGTTTAATACGGAGGCTTTATTTTAACTTAATATAAAGTTTATTAGGCAACGACCAAAACCTCCTGTGTGAAGTATGCCATTAACAAGAAGGTGCTACATCATCTGTTGCACTTTCAAATTTTCCATTCTACCTCCCCCACATAAGATTTAAAAGGCTGGAGCAACAAGATTAGCCCAAAAACTGGGGTCATGATAAATACTAAAGCTGAATCAAATAAAAGGCATGCCCCCGCCCCCCCCCAACACACACACACACACACACACATTTTCTTCCTTCAAATTCACAGTGTATGTTTACACTGCTTTAAGAACAGCACCATGACACTTAAAATTTAAAACAAAAATATTTATTTTATGCCAGTGCCCTGACCAGGACAAAGTGGTTACTGAAAGTGAATGAGAGAGTGATCGTCATGCCAAGGCCATCTTTATGACCATGTGATGGTTTACCTAAATGAACTGTTTGAACTTACAGCTGGATGCATAATTCCTAAACTATTTTTCATTGAGATTAGTGAAAACAACATATCTTTTCATTTAAACACAGCAGATTCCACGTAAATCAAAATTGTATCCTAGAGATATAGAACAACCTCATTCTTATATCCTGCTAGAGAGGTCATTTATATCGAGCATCACTTTGTTTTTGAACCTTTCCTACATGTGTTACTAGTGAACTCCTTGGATAATGGAGAGTGAAATTGATTTAAGTGTTAAATTGTTACTAATGAATGCATAGGCTTGAAACATTTAACTTGATGGTTTAATTTTGGACCACAAATACCTGAAGTTGCTCCAATGTGCAGCTAAAATTTAGTTCCGAGGAGGCCCCGTTATTCTCGCCATTCTGAAAAATGACAATTCAAACAAAGACAATGAAACAGATTGACAATGACAATTAATTTCATGCAAAGTTCTGCACTTGTGACTACACGGTTGCAAGTTCAAAAGCCTGAAAACCGTCCTTAACCCTTAACTGTACAGATCTTTACATTAGATTCTGCTATGGATTAAAGAAAAAAAAGGAAATTTATACGGTTTGAATGTGACAGAGACGTACCTCAGTGTTGAAAGAAATCAGATATGATGGCTGATTAACCTTATGGACATGGCTGTTCTAACAAAAGCAATATACGGAATTCAGATCGTCAGTCATTTCTAGTTGTATCATACTTTTCTGTGTTTAAAAACCAACCATCTTACCTTTATGCAGTAATCTAAGCGCCAAGAAACATCTGTTATGTGAGGGGGGCATCTATCAATGCTAAAAAACAACCAAAGCACGTTAAAATTAATGACTGGCTTTATTGTTATTTATTGGTTAGATTTAAATAGCAAATGTTTTAGAAGTATGGGACATAAATCAACATACAGCTTCAAACATGTTGCAACCATGTCTTTAACATTGTGTAGAACAGACTACAGCTAGACCACAGACAATGATCATGAAGTACAGTTTGTATAAGAATGAGCACAGCATATGATCAAAAAACTGCAAGAGCCAAAAGTCACATTCCAATTAGACAATAGGTGTTATAGTAGACTAGATCACTGTATAAAGTGAATACAGATTATGTTATAGATAGATAATCATAATATTAGACAGCACAGGTGACCCACCTTGACAACAGTTTTTCCAGGTTAGTTTTGTTTTTCTAAATGCAGAATAAAAAGCAATGTTATGAACATATTTGCTTACAAATCACTCAGCATACAACACACTTTGGAGGAGGTTATCACCTGATAGAGCACATAAAATGCATCCACCCTCTCGCTGTCAAATCTGAGGTCTTCGAGGCATGAGCTGCAAGAACAATGGTAGACTTTTATGCAATGCACCTTTTAACCCAGTTAAAAACCCAGAAACACAGAAATATCATCATTAGCTTACCATATAGTTGGCCTATCCGTATTCTGTTTTACTGCTTCCAGTATAAATGTTGTTGCTGCAATGTGACAGTGTTTCAGGAGAGCATGATCGATTTTCTTCAGCTCTGGGTAATCTAAAGGAAACAGAGGCAGGGATGATGCTTGACAATCTTAAGTGCATTTAAGATGTTAGGGCACCTACATTGCATCTAGGCCACAGGATAACACCCTTGGTCATGGAATACCCCCTTTCCTGCACATTAGTAATGAGCTTATAAACACCCCTTGCTGGATTGGAGTGCATGTGCAGCAAAGAAAACACTAAGGATAGGGGATACTCCCGGCATGACCAGGGTTGGGAAACTGGAATCTTGGTTATAGCATAAAAACTGAATCCAGATATTGAATATAATCTTGCTTTATAAATACACGTTTACTCAACAGATTGTAATGAATGTCCAATCTATGCACTCCAGTGCAGGCTATGGATTTCGCTCAGTTGGCTACGAGTAGTCAGGAATGCTGTTGTGATGCATGAATAGGCTACAAGCCACAGGCTACATGTTAGCATGCTAGCATAGCCAATCGCATGGTATGCTTAAAAAAACGGTAAAGAGATATGCATCAGGACATCCAGGGTGACATTACGTTACAGTTTCCTCAATGCAGTTTGCTTACTGTGTGAATCTAAATAAACAGAACACGAGAATGCGTATTTTACTCCATGCCAGTTTTCAGCCAGAGGTTCTCGAGTACAAAGGACAAAATCGGCTGATCTTACCGAAAACACTGCCGCTCGGAAACGACAGCAAACTGCGAAAGGCCGCTTCGGTGAAGACGGTGAATGATTTGAAGTCCAAGTAAGCTGGATCGGCTAGGGTTTGAAGCCCCTTTACAACCGAATCTGACAACTCCATTTTGTGCGGAGACGCAAAGCGAACCTCGCAGTCACGTGACCCGGTCAGCTGATCTGAGACAGGTTCCGCGTTATTTTGCGGCCGTGAATGTAAAAAAACAAAAAAAAAAAACCGAATTAAAAATAAACAGGGGTTATATTCGCACATGCATTGCCCAGTGCAGGGACATGTCCGACTTGTGCACTTTTAATTTGCACCCGAGTATAGGGGATTAGCTACAAATGAACACTGTGAGTTTATTCATCATCTGTAGACTAAGTCGCGTGTTAGTTTAACCCTAAAAGTGTTGTCTGTCGATATTATAGGCTGAACATGGCATATAACGTGAAAATGGCACACTTCCTACTGCACTCTGCAATTAAACGGGTTAAATCCACATTCTATGCACAGGCTTTTACAGGTGCAGTGCTCCTGCACTTTAGGTATTTTTTTTCCTGCTTTATCACACCTGGTTCAGTTAATCTGTTAATTGACAGCCCTTCCTGAGTTGAAGTGGGAAAACACTGAAATCTGCAGGACAGAGGGAAGCCTGTTGTTATAACAGGGTTGGGAATCTGTGTTTTAAGCCCGCACGAGGACTCTTGATTTACAGTCCAATGCACGACTCTAGGGCGAATACTTTTGCTTGTTTGTTGTTTTCTGCTGAGACATGAAGTCTCGCTATTGAAAGTTGTTTAGAATGACAAATAATTAGGGTGATGTTTGATGGGTTTGCCCTGCTTGTGGATACCAAAATGTCTGTGCATGCTTATAAATCTGTGTGTTGGTCCAAAAAACAAAATTCAGATCCCATTAGTTTTTCGCTTAAGTCCGTTTGTTGGAAAACACAAAGTGGACTCAGGTGAAAGACTGGCACCGTCGGCATATTTATGATTCTAACAGACATAGTTAAAATAGGTTTGTGATGCTATTTTGTTGGTTATTACAAAAGTTTCATAGAGGTCTTCATAGAGGCTTCATGGAGGTCTTCATAGAGGCTTCATAGAGGTCCTAAGTGTGTCAAGTGGTCTCTGATGGAGACTCTGTGGTTTCTGTTGTACATTTACATTTACGGCATTTAGCTGACGCTCTTATCCAGAGCGACGTACATCAGCGCTTTAAGTAGTCCACATCTGTTTCTTAAACCTG
>JAOVYU010000032.1:7000303-7013094 GCA_025674565.1 Synodontis membranacea | reverse complement strand
ACAGTATTCCTAATGAAGCTTTGCTAACTCTTGGCATCTTCACAAACAGCTTCATGAGGAAGTTTCACCCAAGAGGCCAGGTCAGGTGCTGGGTGGAAAAGATGGACGTGTTCAGTACTCTAGAGCTGTGATGGGTTTGAACGCATACAGCCTTTCACATTAAAAAACAAAAACTTATTTTGCAAATTTATGGGTGTTTTTCTTAGCATATCACCTGAAACACCTGCTTTTACTGATCTCAGAAACATAACATTCATTCTGTAACCTATTAAAGAGAATTCTTTTCATAAAACATCCACATAACCCAGCCTTTATTCACTTAATGTCTATATGTTTTACACAGTACCTCCCTAGAGGGAGCTGTGGAGTCATAAAAGACAGACCTGCTGCACAACTTCCTTGTTCAAAAAAAAAAAACATTTTAGGGAAGTTTATATGTTGAGAAGTCTGCTTATGGCCACTATTAGCACCACAAGGGCAGTACAGCAAGATGCAAGATGCCTTTTACTCAATGAGATTACATGTTTGTAAAATTCGAACAACATTTCTTGCTACAATGACAGTTGCACTCTTTCCTCAGGTTACACATAAGCCACTGATCAAGCATTCCTAAAGCTATTTTGAAAAACAACCAAATGCACTCTGGTCACTAGGAGGTGCTAATCATTGCAGAAAATTATTGTGTGTGTGTGCATGCACGCGCACGTGCGAGAGAGAGAGAGAGAGAGAGAGAGAGAGAGAGAGAGAGAGAGAGAGTTCCCAGTTCATTTATAAGGTGGGTTTAAGCTCTCTTGGACAGCTGTGGCATTGATGGGATTTGAACATGCAATCTCTTAACAAGGGCAAAACAGCCAGCTGCCCCAATCTTGGCCCTGATCCAGCGAACTGTAAAGCTGCTGCTGTGTGAAATCAAGTTACAGACATGATTTAAAGTTACATAATAAATATTTACATTTAGAAGTGACTGCTCTGATTAAAGCCCTGATTAACTCAAATTGCTGGTATTACTTACTAAAAGCAACGAATATTATCCATTACAATGCTTTCTTGACCCACAATAAAATTACCTTTAAACAAAACTGCATTCTCTTCCTCATTTCTATCGAACGCAGAACTGAATGTGTGATCAGCATATAATGCCTGCTATTCGCATATAAGAGAGAACATGATTCAAAGGATAATTAAGTGCTAAACACTGGGGACGTGATCCATTTGTGTGTGAGAGTATATACTTTGTACATGAGGGTGTGTGTTTGTCTTGAATAGCCATTTTGGCATCAATGAAGGCCTTGCACAACCTATGAGAGCCCAGGGATACAACAGGGATTAGATGCAGTGTGTGTGGGAGAATAACAGGATTAAAATAGAAGTCTGGTCTCCTTATGCCACCTCTGACCACCAGCAACCTGTGCATTGCACAACAAGCAGACTTCTGGAACCGAGAGCTAGGTTTAAAACTGAGCTCTACCTGCTTCAGAAGCATGCCTAATTTTTTTATCCTCCAAGTGAGATTCCATTTGAAATTTTCACATATTTATGCTCAGAAACAAATATATAAAGGTTAACCAGTCACTTGCTCACCTTAACCTTTGTCCTTCTACATTCATCAAAAGCAAACACGAAAGGGGGGGGGGGGGTGTACATGACCTGAAACAGGCAAACTAAATAACCCTTTAGGCTAATAAATTTAACCTCTTTTGTCTAAAGACTCTATAACGACAAAAGAAATTAGACAACCGCCACCAAACACAAGCGACAGTTCCATGGACGGCCATGGTGGCTCAGTGGTTAGGGCTCTGGATTTCAGAAGACTGCAAGTACTGCGAAGCTCACGAAACAATCCTTTGTCATGTGCTCTGCTCAGCTGCAATTTACATTGGACAAAAGTATCTGCCTTAAATTACTTGAGTGCAAATTCTCTTCATTTCATAGGCGCCCTTCAGAAAAACGAGCAAACGTGTGTATAAAATAAAACAAATGACACTTGAACTAAAATTCTCCATTCAAACAATATATGAAGCTACTAATCTTTATCTAAAAACATTACCATTGCTATTTTTTTCCTCTCAAAAATATTCAGAGAAGATATTAAATTACAAAATACTGACATTTCCTTGGAAATATTTTAAACAAATACAAATTAATTTGCTCGCAGTACCCAGAAACACTGTCTTCACCATGTTTTCTTGGGGTATAAGTACGAGGCTGCACATGTAAAATTCCTCTGCCCTCCACTGTCATGGGGTAAAAAAAAAAATTTTTTAAAAAAAAAAAAAAAAAAAAAAAAAAAAAACAAAAAAAAAAAAAAAAAACAAAAAAAAAAAAAAAAAAAAAAAAAAAGAGAGAGAGAAACTATTGTTTGCCTGCACAAATCAGCAGACTCATCACCTCAGACTCTGAATTTGAACCTTACTGAAAACGCGTGATAATTTCAGAGGAAGCTCAAATTCTTATTTCAAATTTTCAAACCTGTATAGATCGTGTACGTGTTCATTCTTCTTACAGAATAATATTGCTTTCTTTTACTGAAGGGTTCCATTAATTCTGCCAGGCACTATACTAATAAAAGCATATGAATAAATGAGTGTAATGGATTAAAAAGCTAATGGTACTCCTTCTGTAATTCTCATTTTGGGTCTCAGGTTGTCTCGAGAGGAAAAGATTCTTTTCTCTCTCGTTAGTGTTCCATAAAGCTGTTGGATTTCCATAAAGCTGCCTTGTGACAATTACTGCTGCTCAATAGGACGAGATTAATTTAAAAATAGTGGATCTTGCTATTCACGTTTTCAAATTAATCTGTTCGAAGTTGGCAGTGCGTGTAAATGTGAAATGGCAGGAGAAGCCAACTAGAAAATACATTTGCGACAGTTAAAATAAATAAATAAACAAATAAAAATTACATAAGCTTATTATATATTTATTCCAAAATACAAGGGTGTGTAAAAAGGTAACAGCAAATTGACTGTATTTCATGAAATTAATACCCCTGACATTTCATACTGAAGCTCAGGGAAGATAAGTTCTTGGAGGCGGTGTTGACATTGCCCAACAGATGGTGTGGCGTGAATAATCGGATATGCGCCATATACAATATGGCTGCGCTCTTAGCTGTTTGCACCGTAGAGGAGCAGCAAGCAGTCATCAGATTTTTGTGGCCGGAGGATGTGTAACCTCGTTAAATTCATAAAAGTACACAGCACTACGGAGTCACTAAAGGCATTCTTTTCCTTCATGCGAACGCACGCCCTCGTACGGCGGCAGCTACTCTCGACACCATTTGGAGATTGAGATTTCAGATCTTACAGCATCCTCCATACAGCCCTGATTTTGCTCCATATGGTTATCATGTGTTTGGACCACTGAAGGACGCATTTGAGAGGACAAAAGATTTGGGAGTGATGACGGGGCAAAAAGAAGCATTCCTGGCTGAAGGCACTACCAAAAAAGTTTTTTTTTAAATTCCTGATGGGATAAATAACTTGGTGCAAGAGTACTGAAAAGGAGATTGATTATGTAGAAAATGACAAATCATTTGTATCACTAAGTGAATTGTATATCTAAAAATATTACATTTTCTGTTACTTTTTAAAAGTCCCTCATAAATCGCCTTTAAATAGTGAAAGTCCTGGAGCCTAACAGAATGAACAGGCCATTTAATTTTGAAAAATAATTTATGGTAAAATCAATTTGCCAATAACTAACAGAATAAGATTTAGCACCAAAGTTTTCCCCCCAGAATTTCCCACTGTTTTACAGGGACTGCAGTGATGTAATGAATTAAAACTGTAATCAATTCATCAGAAAAAGACATGCTGGGGCATGCATTAGAATTGTTGGCGTCCTTGCACTTGCCAACATAACGTAACTGCTTGTTAAAGTATCTTGTTCTACAAAGAGTCTTGTTCTACAAAGCGCTCTTACACACTTTCCTCTTTATCTCAACTGATTGTGTTTCAGAGGGGTTTGGTTTAAAAGTCATGCCAAAACTTGATTTTGTGCTCACTAAGCCATTTTTGTGTGGATATGGATGTTTTGGATCACTGTCTTGCTAGATGATCAAATAACAACTCGGTTACAGTTTCTGAACAGAAGGGTTTTGGCAAAGTTAAAGCAGCTCCACAAAGGTCCCAGGGTCTTTGGGTAACAAACAGCCTGACAACATGACAGTTTGTCCACCATGCTTAACAGAGGGATTAGGTCCTTTTCTATATAACCACCCTTACTTTCATGGCAAACCTCTATGTCTCCTCCATGTTTGTCACTTCTGACCATAGAACTCCGTCCCAGTAGCATCTGGCAAACTCCAGACACTTATCTGAAAAATCAGTTTTCTAACAAGCCTTCTAAATATTTTGTTGGCATGGAGGTGGCATCTAATGGGAAAGGTGGAAACGTAATCATTTCAAAATAAAACAATCTTTTGCAAATCTCCAACTGTGATCCTTGGATCATTTTTTTTTTTACCTCCCTAACCATCCTCCTCACAACTAGGCAGGGTCACTTATTAATTACTGTCCTAACATTGGATGAGGACATACTCAGGCATGTAGCTTTTTTTAACAGCAGTTGACTGATTTATAAACATCGACACACTTCGGCTGCATTTGATTCGTATATTCTCTAATCATCACCGCGTAGATGAATGGCCTTTGTCACTTCATATTTACTCCCCGGCAAAACATGAAGTCATGGATGACTGCCAGAAGAGTTCCTAAACATTCAGATGAACTTTAAGTAAAATATAAAAGGTAACATCCTTCAATTACATTCTGGTCAGGAGAATTTATAGGGGTGCCAATAAATGTGACACGATTTTGTTAATAAATATTCTTGATAAAGGTTTGCATTTTTTTTTTTTTTTTAGAATGAATTAAATGTCAAATTTCTCTCTTATTTCCAGTGTGCAATTAAGCACAAAAATAATTTTTTTCCATTAACTTTAAGCCGTCGTTAATAAGAATTTCAGAGCACGCATATTAATTTCTATCAGCATGATGCTTGCCACAGCCTGCCTGAACAAAGTGAACCTCAGTGTAATGCCGGGTACATGCTGTCCTGCAATAAGTGAGGATCCTATTATTTCTGCGTCTGGAGTAACACTATATCTGCATATGACTATCATAGACCTAGCCTGGTGAGACAAGAAGTTAAAAAGTCTAGCCAGACTTTGAGATCACTCTAAGGTCTTTAACTTTGAGAAACGTAGCTCCTTGCAAAAACACAGCTAACTCACCTTGACCACACTAAACACAGGCTTATGCCAGAAGGCAGGTTTAACATTAGTTCCTCCTTTGTTATTTCATAATAATGACTAACAGACCATGAAGCAAAAAATAAATAAATAAATAAATACCTACAGCTTATTGTTCCTACAGGAGCAATCCCAAATGAAGCAAGACAACACGATTTACAAAAACCGCCTGCAAGAAGCTGTCAAAATGACAAATAATTTTGTTTGGCTGCAGAGAATTAGGGACAGTAAAGATGTAGGGGGAAAAAAAACTCTTACCAAAGAAACCATTTCTATTCCCATTAGTTAAAGGTCAAACACAACAGATGATAATGTAATGATTTACAGGACAGCTTACTGTGTCATTAAGAAACCTGTGCGGCTCATTTCACTTCGCGGGATTTTCATCCATTCAATCACTACCTGATTTGCACTGCACATGCATAAACATTTACAGATGATGTTTAAATTTTTCTGGTTTCATTGCCAAAGTATAACAATAGGTAAAATTAATAACTTATCATCCGCAAATGAATATTTTACAATATATAAAGCTGTATTCCATTAAGATTGATTAAGACTGGATATTACATTTTTTTCCCAAAGAACTGTAAGACTGGATGTTAACTGCATTCTGCTTTAACATTACCTTCTCCTTGTCACTGGCCTCCCTAGCAACAGTAGATCCCTTAAAAAAGAAAAAGATCTCGTCAGTTCATAGTTTAGTCATCTGGAACTCAGCAACGAAAAAAAAAAAAGAAAAAAAGTCAGCGTTCTCCCTTCACATACCTTCAAGTCATATTTCTTATACACGGACAGGCGGTGACTGAAGACGTTACGCGTGACGATCATATAGGTTTCATCTCCGTCTACGGTGATGCGGTACATGCCCAGAAACTGAGGCAGCAGGGTGGTACCATGACATTCCACGATATACTATGAAAACAAATAAGGAACAAACGAAGAATATCAATATAACTAATACACATAATTCAACACTTAACACAGAGAACCTTTTCAGATTCAAGGTCAATTTGTAGTTCATGTAAAAAGAGAAACAGGGTGCAAGTAGTGCTAGGAACAGGAGGAGTGATGGAGTTAACTGTTTTCTTTTTAGTTGGTCTTGAAAGAGAACAGGGAAGAAAAGTGAGTGATTGAGGAAATGAGTTCCAGAGCATGGAGGCCACGGAGCTGAAAGATCTGTCGCCCCCACACACAGGGCAGCTTGGCTTTAGGAACCATCAGTACACTTATAAAATCAACCTGCAATCTTTCGCCAAACTGGTCTAAGCGTGCGCCTCTAGTCCACAACAAAAACACATGCTGAATGAGGAAAATCATCTCGGGTGAAGCAGTACACCATTGAAGAGCTTTAATATGACTTTACATGGTAATACAGCATTAAAAGCAATCAGTGTACAGTGTGTGTGTGCGTGTGTGTATACCTGGTGATATTTTTTAAGGATGTTGTGCATCTCAGCTACGTCCTCACTGCTGATGGTCTTAACGACGTACCTCTTATCGTAGGAGGTATGAAAGCGGGCCCCGCTACGACCCTGAGCCTCGCTAACAAGAGGTGCGCTGCGGGTCAGGGAGTTCTAACAGAGACACAGGGAACCAAACATGTCATCTTTAAAACTTGCAAAGGCACTTCAATCTTTCCATATTTAACACATTTTATTCGGCTCACTGGCTAAATTATCACACCCGTGAAGAGCTGAAGGAGCTGTGACGAAGCAGAGAAAAAAAAAAAAAAAAAAGGCATAGAAATTCACACGAGGTTAAAATCAGACCCGTGTTTTCTCTTAGAAATAAAACAGTGGGTCAGCATGTAGGCAAAAAAAAAAACAAAAAAAAAAAAGCATGTGATCGGTTGTGGAAGTGAATGCGAAACAAGAAGCGTATTCTGAAGTAGCCGGGCTACATACACTACCAGACATTTGATTTGTTCTTTTGTGGAAGAACAAAAACCTTCCCTTTGCCTAAAGCACAGCGATCAGTACTACACACCAATAAGAACAATGTTGTCTTTTATGTGGGAGTAAGAGGAAATGATATTAAGAGCGCTGGCTGTATGTGGGTGGCTGAGACGTAAAAAAGGATCGCCCTAAAATTACGCCGTCGTTACATGGAATAAATGGTCCACTTTACGACAACGGATTGAGGGGTTAATGACTAAATTGCAACTCGTTAATCATGGGTTTTTCCCTTAAGGAGCACTGAATGTACACCCAGATGATATGAACAGCCCACTGCTTGAAATATGAATGGGGCTGTATGTAACACCTAATATAAAATTACGTTCGTACTGTAGATTTTTTTTTTTTTTTGTCAGGTCTTGAAGCAGCAGGAGCAACCTCACAAACTGATTTTTTAATCATGTAATCAGGACCAAACACGGCCATTTTTGGAATATCACCTTGTTGATCCATTTCTGGTATTCAGGCCTTCTGGTATTCCCCATTCAAGTGCATAAAAGCCTGGTCATATGGCTGAAAAATAACTGTTGGGGAGTGTCCACCAAGTCAGACTTCAACAACTAACTTTCATCTACTTTATATTGTTTAGTGAAAATACTCTAAGGTTACTTCTGTGCTGTTTCACATTGGACTTATTTTTATATATATACTTACTGGATACAGCCAGACCTTACACAGACCCTGGGCAATGGCGTAAAATATTTTTGCTTTCGCAATATATGTGAACATTCTATACAGGGGGGGAAAAAGCCTCATTTATTTCATAAACTCTTAAAAACCATACATGGTCATAAACCATCTACTTTCACAGAAAGAGGAAATGTGAACAACACTGCCTTTTCCTGTAGCCTGTTTATCTCATTTACTCACTTACTGACCGCTTAAAAGGAAAATGTAATAACTTTAATAACTCATCGTGCCCCAGTGCTCAGAGGTTTGGGTTTCGGCTTTAAACAAGTGCACAGAAGTATAACTTCGATATCTGATATTTATGGCCAAAAACGAGTACAAGAGATGCTCACTCTGTGGCTCATCCGTAGTCTGAATCAGATTCAGAATCCGAGACTAAGATACAGAATTACTTATGAGGACCGTTATGTACTTAAAAGGTGTATCCAGATAACGATCTCTTATCACTGTAGACCCCATTATCTAACTTCATCACGTAATTATGAACATACCTGGAAGTCCTGGTCATCAATGCTGAACCTTTCTCTCAAATTACGGAAAACAAGAGGGCAGTACTCCTTGAATTTAAAGTGGCTTGGCATATTCTCCCTGGAAAGAAAAACAATAAGATTAAAAGTAAGTAATATCGTAAAAATGTGTCCCTGAATCAGAGTACATTTTGAAAACAGACGCAGTCAGTTTAACTCACTTGTTAAACAGGTGGTTGTCCACCTTGATCTTCGAATAGGCCTTGAAGTCATCGGGCATCAGCATGATGGGGATCTGAACATGACTCAACTCATTTATCTAAGGCAAAAGGACAAGAGACACAGATTGATATTCAAACAGTCTACTTCTCATATATTTTATTAAGGTCTTTTTTATAAAGAGTACATTGGCAAATTTTTAAAACGACATTAATGTCAAGTCATAACACAAATCACAAAATGTCAAGTGAGCCAGTAAGCAAGCTGTTACACACACTATATAGCCAAAGGTTTGTTGATACATGACCATCACACCCATATGCGGGACACAAAGTTGTCTGTTGCCATAAAGCTGGAAGCACACAGCTGTGTAGGGTGTCTTTATTTGTTCACTGGAACAAAAAGGTCCAAACCTGTTCCAGCACAACAATGCTCCTGGACAAAGCAAAGGTCAACGAAGAAATGATTTGCTAAAGCTGGAGTGGAAGAAAGTGAGAGGCCTGCACAAAGCCCTGACCTCGATGCACCATCATCAGTGCTTGACCTTACTAATCCCAAGGAGAAGAAACCAGGAATGGATTATTACTTAAAAAAAAATCATGTATAGGTGTTATGGTTAGATATGCACAAACTTTTGTCCATACAGTGTAGTTTAAAGGACACAATCACCAACGATATCACTTTCAATACACTGTCCTTGTTGCTGATTTGCTCAAGTATGATCCTACTGGAGGAAGGGGAAGAAAAAAAATATATATATATATTTATTTTCACACAAGATTCACGACTCGTGTGACAATGCACAGGTAGCTTCATCTTTATACTTCACTAGACTAGTGATTTAAAACTTGTGGGGTACAAAATTTTAGATATTACTACTTGACTTTGGACAGGTAAAACCTGTTAATTTTTAAGGTAGTGCATTGAAGAGTTAAGTGAGTAAAGACGACGAAAAAGCGGGGATTATTTGTTTCTGCACTGCTGGAGGTGGGGCTTTAATAATGCGAAAATTTTGCCATCTATCTACACTAAAGTCTAACGTAGATCAATAGTATTGAAAATCAAGGTTTGAATAAGAGCTAGATCCTCCAACTAAAGCATTGTTAAAGTCTGTAGCCTGCTCATGGCTATCAGAGCCATAATATTCCTCTATCTATCATCTCTAGCTCTATCAGAGGACAATATGCAAATTAAGGACTGGAGTCCTGAAATCAAACTTTCCCTCTCCCTCTCCCTCTCCCTCTCTCTCCCTCACACACACACACACACACACACTTCTGTGAAGTGACAGGCACAATGACAGTGTGAGTGATGATCCCACATCGTCAGAAGGCGATGTCTCCGTTTAAACAATGTACCATTTTACTAAAAAAAAATAAATAAAAAAAAAAATATCCCCAGTGGAACCAAAACTAACGCTTGGCAATAAATCTTCCTCAACGAGCCCACTGTGCTCCAGGTAATAAAATGGTGTATAACTGTGATAGAGAATATCATTACTGGTCCAAAGAATTCTGTGACTCACAGGATCTGTCAAGTTCTACTTAGTCTGCATAGTACAAAAGTAATGGACCTTCATTAAGAAAGTGTTTAAAGGGTCCGGCACACACTTCCCAGAATCCAAAATGGAACCGAATACAGAATGGGCTGGTTGAAAGAAATGTAAACATACATATACATAAAATAAAAACACCTTCATAAAATAAATGTAAATTCATGTTACAATTTAAGATTTTTTCAACTCTTGCTAAAAAATAAAAAATTATCCCAGAAGTCATCCATCCAGCAGGTTTGGAACAACTGATGACTGCTTTGGGAATCGCCGATACAACTTCTACAATGTCCATCGAGACGGACGATTTAAATGTCTGCTGGAAAATGTGGAGTCGGCAGGTTTATGCTGGACAAAAATAAAGTGTCTTGTAATATGTTTCCTTTTGGCATATTTTGTATCCTACGGGAGCAGCCGACTCAACCAGCTTCCGGTACTTTTTTCCGCCGTAATGACACAGCGTGTACAAGACAGACATTCACCGGATATATCACCCTCTTCTTTATTCCCGATCAGAGCCAGAGGCCATACTATAGTCGATCAGTAATTGTTAGGGGACATGACAGGATCACAGAATATCACAAGCTTACTGTTCAGGAGTCAAAACTGCCCAACTTGGTGGCTTCCTCCAGAACGGACATTACTTTAAGATTCAATCCCATGACTAATTCCTGTGTAAGGCTCTCACGTGTCACTGGAAAGCATTACTGTACAGGCCGGTGGCCCTTCGGTGCTAGATTTAGGTGAATAAGTCATAAAACAGGCCAACATTTTCCAAGAAGTGTTTATTTATAGGTCACAATATAAGCAGGCTCTAAGAAAAGGACCTGTGTAAAGTTAACGCATCGTGGGGCGGCATTAACACCACCGTCATACATCTATTTTCTGAAAATCTAATTATACCCGGTTTTGCTCTTTACCACCTCCAACATTTCCTTGATATGTTGTGAAAGCTTTTAATGAGACTTTCTTCCTCTCTTCAGCTTAGCTTGTGTTCAGAAGTTTTGGTTCATAGACATTCTTTTTGTCTGGCTGTTAAGGCTATACGCATTATTAGACATTAGAGAAATACTTCAGTTAAGGTGCAGAACATATAAAAAATCAGAAAATGAAAAGATGGCGATATTTGTGCTCTCTGTTGGTCTAGGTACAGAAAAGGGCACAGCAGGAAAAAAACAAAAAAAAAGGCGAGCAGTATCAGAACACTGACATAGTGTGGATCTCATTGGGTATTACGATAATGGCCTTTAATTCAATCAGGAAATTATACCGCTTGATGTAAAATCATCGGTTGGATAAAGAGTGCGCCGCCAACTAGTCGTGAAACTCTGATTAGACAACTTGCATAACAGTTCAGGCAATCAAGTTTCATTCATCAACATCACAGGAAGCATTATGGTGGTGGGACACATTAACTACAACGTGTGACAACAAGTTGGGTTGTAGCCAAGTAAGAACGCATGACGTGAAACATACTTAAAAATAACGCAATCTTGTAATGCTTATAATGCACATGATTAGGTAAACATCAGGAGTGAGTGGCATAGCAGAACCATGAATAGAACGAAACCACGTCTATCCAAATCTGAAACCTGGAACTTCTGAGTTGTATAAATTGACAATGCATCAGAAGTTAAAAATAGATGAGAAAAAAAAAAGAAAAAAAAAGAAAAAATATTCTGTTGTGTGTTTCTGAAATTGTTTCAACGATGGAGCTTTTGAAGTGGAAGTGTGTAGAGTCACTGATTCAAATTAGTCGGTGAAAACAGGCATATCGGTATTGACAGAGAATTTCCCTATCGATGGATCTCTACAGTAGTTCAGTGGCCTGCAGCTATGTTCCGATTCATTTCGGCAACGTGGAGCAAACTCGGCGTTTATCTCTTTACAAACATCTCGCACGCCAAGTTTCACACGACCACTTCCTGTTTGTCTCCATGGCAGCAGAGACAGGTCTTCCTGCTCTTGATCTCATCCTCATCAGTACAGGAAGCCAGACACACAGGGTGCATCTATATTGTAACAAAGTGTGTGCTCATATATACAGAGGAGCTTGAACGCTTGTGAACTCTCATCGGTAAACTCTTAATGCACATATGATATAGAGGTGTAGTCTACCAGTTTAGAAGAATAATCAGGAATTTAATACAGTGAAATAACACAGTTATAATGTTACCAAGGATATGTTTTATATTATAAATTATTAACAGTATTCCTGTTTAGCTTGACAAGCTTCAAATGAGATCTTCACTACTTCTCCTTACTAAATGCTGTTTGACGCATTTCACTTGATATAAAACAATTTTTAATTTAAAAATCTCATTATTAACCATATATTTCGCTTCAGAAATAAAGTTAGAATTGTACCATTGCCTTCATTAATTACAACAATGAGCCTTTATCAGCGTGTCTCTAACATAAGGAAATTATATCTTGTGAGTGTAATAGATATAATAAATTTGCTTAGTCAATTCCCACACATGAAAAAAGCATTTTATGCTCAGACCGTGATCCTTAAAAGTTCAACAAGCAGGATTTTGAGGGTGTCTATTAGCAGAAATGGAATATATATTCCATAATACAGTAAACCCTCGTTTATCGCGGTTAATCCGTTCCAGACTCTACCGCGATAAGTGAATTTCCGCGAAGTAGTA
>JAOVYU010000032.1:6936800-6947285 GCA_025674565.1 Synodontis membranacea | reverse complement strand
CAGCTTGGCTGGAGAAAGCTTCACCATATCCGAGAATAAATGTTCTTCTTAAATGTGAAGGGTTGATGGGAAGCTGGAGCCAATCCAAACTGACTTTGGGCGAGAGGCAAGGTACACCCAGAGCAGGCTGTCGATATGTTGCAATGGCTAGCACAGAGACGAAACAACCATTCACACCTATGGGTGATTTAGAGTGGCCAGTTGATTTAATCTGCATGCCTTTGGACTGTTGGAGGAAACCAGAGCACCCAGAGTAAATCTATGCAGGCAGGTAGAGCACATTCAACCTCCACACAGAAAGGCCCTATTCGGCCAGCAGGTTTGAACCCAAAACCTCCTCGGTACGAGGCGACAGCGCTAGCCACTGTACCACTGTGCACTGTACATTTAACAGCCAGGAAATTAATCAACACCTTCTGATTAATCAGAATAAATCATTAATCGAACTGACGTTTCATGCTTTTTTGATACCGGATGTCAAACTGAAACATATTCACGAATTTCAGATGCGTGCTAAATCTCAGAACAACCAAGAACAGGGAAATTGTCAGACACGAGATTTTTTTTTTTTTTTTTTTTTAATAATTCTGTATTTACAAAAGTTATATATGTACACGTCTTTCAGAATATACCGACTCAAAGTTATACATTAGATTTTTTGCGATAATCGTCTGCGTCTTTCCACTAGAAGTTTCTACACAAGTGGCTGTGTTTAGGCCCTTCCCACAAGATAACTCTGTACTTAAAATCTATTTCGGAAGCAGGCGGCCTAGGTAGGTAGGTAGCATGAGGACGGCTGTCCACTAAGGGTCCTTAGTAAGACATGCCACGCTGATATGTCAAAGATCGTCTTAGGAACGGTGATAGGTTTATTGTGATATAAATACTTTCTATCTTGCATGTAGGTTTAGTCATTCGTTAATAGCTTTACAACAAACGTTTCATTCAAACACAAGCGACACACACACACACACGGCTGAAAACTGGCAAAACTGAAATGAAGTCATGATTCGAATGTTAGTGGACTAAATAAATACAGACAAATTAGAATATCGCTGCCTAGCTTCTGTGATGATTCCACATTTTAAGGAGATTTCGTGTCTGTGGTGAAGGTGGTGTTATTGCAGTACTTGACCAAAGACCTTTATCTAGAATGTTGGGTGTATGTGCTAGATCGATATGACGTTGGTGCATCGCTATCAGGATCAATATTGCTCCGAAAGACTGCACGGTCTTGAATCGGATCCGACGCCGTCGAAATCAATGTTGTTTTACGCTGCAGCTGTACGACGCTGACTACGTGGGCACTACCAACGAATCATCTTAAAGCTCCTTGCCTTCGTACCCGTGGTGCAAAACATGCTGCCAATGGAAGAGAAGACTATTAAGGTCAGATGACACTGGTGCATCCGGACTGCTAGCTAAAGGTTTATGCTACATGTGGGCCGATTCCTCGGTACTCTGGCATTAATTATAATAATATTTAGAGCAAAAAAAAGAAAAGGCTAATATAGATTCATTTTCCATCAGACCAGTCAGTTTATAAATTTGAATTTGTGCAAGGAAACCCCTCTCAATAATTTAACAGAAAGATCCAGAGTGAGGGTTTTAAAAGGGCAAGGGTGTGTCTTTAAAACGAAACAAAAAAACAAACAAAAGAAAAAGACGCAAGACCAAAAAAAAAAAAAATAACACCCCAGAATCGAATTCGAATCAAATTCTCCCCGTCGTCTTCGTCCCGTGACCCCTTTCTGCGGGCGCTGCGTCCAATATGCATGACCTGTTACATAACGCAGTGCAATGTTTAGCACAGGCACCTCATCAGAGACCATCATCAGCACCGCTGCGAGGACCAATGTCTCAACAAGGTTGGTTATTTAATACAAGGCAATTCCATGATTTAGTCTCGTGTGAAGGGTTCGGAATTAAAAGGCACACTTCACTCTGATCACATCATCTGTAGTGTACAGGCGTTAAGCTTACTAATAAAGAAAGTTGTCGAAATTCATTAATAAACATTTATAAAAACGCTTCTTCCTCACAGACATCCGTGATTGGCTAGTGCCATCATGATTGACAACTGAGAGAGTAGGCCGTCCCTCCCTCCCAATACTCCTGATCTCATCTGTTTAAAATGTTGCATTTCATAATCGATTCCGATTCACGCACTGGAAAACGTCAGAATTCCCTTCACATACAGCACACCTGTGGCGGATAAGGCGTGTTCCATTGCCTGCTTCTGAGAAACTGTTGTGATATTACCATACGAAACTTTTATACCTAGTGTCAGACACGCTCCTACAGAATGAGGCAGTGGAATATAACGATTAGGAAAAGGAACAAGAAAAATGGAAAGAAAAGAAAGTGACAACGTCAGGGCACTATCTCTACACTACACACGTTCTTGGTGCTAGCATTGTCAGTGTGACTAAACAAGTCGTCGCTTGGAGACAGGACAGCGCCGGGGGTGTGCGGTGTCACGATATGGCAATCGATGTCACAATAAATTACGTCACTATGCGTTTTAACAACCTGATCGCTACTTGACCAAGTGCACTGTTACTCTCAATAACAGGTCTTTTGCCTGGATATTAAAATCTATTTCTGAATGTTTTTCATTCATGCTTCTTGGTAAATAGCTTTTCGTTTTCTAAACACTGAATTAAAAAAAAAAAAAAAAGTTAACCTTAATTTTATAGTTATGCCGTTAGACAAATATCTCTGAAACTACAAATTATGGTGCATTTTTTTTGGGCCATATCGCACACCCCATACTGTCTAGCATCACACAGATGCCATCATGTCTTTGTGATGGCGTGCAATGTGCTGGTTTTTCTCCGATGGCCTGCGGAAGCCCTTGGAGCAGAAATCGCAGCGATGTGGGTAATCCTTGGTGTGGATGGAGATGACGTGTCTCTTAAAGCCAGAGGCGTCTCCTGTGCTGTAATCGCAATACTGACACTGATACACCCTCCGCTCCCTGTGCACTTTGGCCAAAACCTTCTTCCCTCCGTGAGCACCCAGAACGAATGCCTTCTTCAGGCCCTTTTTGTCCGAGAACGGCGTTTGCTGTTGCGTTTCTTTGGTGTGAACGGACAGGATGTGGCGGCTGAGCACAAACGGATCTCCGATCCTGAAGCTGCAGTGGCGACACTGGTGCAGTTTTTTGGCCTTGTGAGCGGCCGAGTGCTTTTTGAGCTCGGAGGGCCGGTGGAAGCCCTTTCCGCACGTGGCGCACTTATGAGGGTATTCTTTAGTGTGAACGGAAATTACGTGGCGTTTCAGGTCGCTGGAGTTGGAGCTGCGGTGCTCGCAGTGCATGCACTGGTGGCTCTTGGCTTCCTCCTCGTGTGCGAGCGCGTGTTGCTGGAGCTCTTCGGGGTCGGCGAAGGTCTGAAAGCAGCGCTCGCACTTGTGGGGCGTCTCTTTGCTGTGCTTGGTCTTCACGTGCGTCTTCAGGTTGGAGGAGTCGGCTGATTTGTAGCTGCAGTACAGGCACGAGTACGGCTTTTCCCCGGTGTGAGTCCTCATGTGCTTCTTGAGCTCAGAAGGGTGCCGGAAGCCCTTCCCACACTCCACGCAGATGTGGGGGAAGTTTTTGCTGTGGACGGCCAGTAAATGCCGGTTAAGGAGTCCCTGTTCGGCCGTTTCGTAGTCGCAGAACTTGCAGCCGTGCATCTTTGTGGCGGGTGGAGGAATCTGCAACTTCGGCTCTCTGTAATGGTGCTGGAGTCGGTGGGAGAAGAGCGCCGCCTGCTGGTGGAATTCTTTGCCGCACACCTCGCACTCAAACGGCGTGCCCTTGCTGCTCAGCGTGTGGATTTCCATGTGATTGTGAAGGCTGACTTTCTTGTTGGTGGTGAAGTCGCAGTCTGTACACTGGTACTTCTTCTTGTTTATGACATCCTGGTGATGGTTCTTGGTGTGACGCTTCAGGAAGCCTCGCGATTTAAATTTCTTCCCACACAGCATGCATGGATACACTGTGAGAGGCTGTCCATATGGACCAATGATGATCGCTGTCGAAGAAAATACAAAGAGGACTCGTTAGAGACTGTAGTCACGACAATACAACCAGAGTCGATGGCTTTTCACAAAGCATGTGACACTCGTCCATCATCCACGTACGTTTTCATTTAAAGTCAAAAGTCACACAGGGAGCCAGCCCAGAGGAACAAACACACCATCGAGCCCAAAAAAAAAAGTCTCAAATTTATGAAGCTGCGGTTAATGTTGCGAAATGCAGAAGTGTGTCATCTAAGGACAACAATGACAGCATGAACGATAGCTAATTCTTGCTAGATAAGTAAATTGATACTATATAATCAATGTATGTAATATAATGCAGACGGTAGCTGCATTTTCAGTTAGCTAAATAGTTTGCCAACTTATTATGATAACTGTCGTCTAGGCAGCCGGCTACAATAAGAATAAATATAGGGCCTTAAAGCTGGGTTAAACACAGATACACCTCGTCTGACTGAGTTCTGCTCCGAAACTGCCTGACTTGAGTTTGATGATGTTGCTGATGTTAGGTCACAAATGTCGCAATACCTGTCTGGATGTGACGCGTCTCTTTGTGTTTCCTGTTCCTGCTTTTGATTTGCTGGTGGTTGATTTTCTCCATAACGTCGGACTCTTCTACATGCAACACCGCGCTGGCTGCTCCATTCCTGTTCTCACAGCTCTCAGCCTCCTGCTCACCTGAGAACAAGTTTACACGTCAAATTTTACAGTCTGAAACGATTCAAGTGCCATTATGTATGGAAGCCCGTTTCTGCCACCTGGAGGAGGGGAGGAAAAAAAAAATCTCAGAATTCGGACTTTTTATGTCAGAATTCGGACTTTTTATCTCAGAATTCAGACTTTTTATCTCAGAATTCTGACTTACTAAGTCGGAATTCAGACTTTTTTCTCCGATTCTGATTGGTCGGTTCGTTGACTTTTGAACTTTGTGCTGCATGGAGGAGGAAAGTGAAGCGAACGTGATTGTCATTACTGACACACCATTAAATGTTTTCAGATAATCGTGTCCTCTTCCTACTTCCTCCACCATGCGGCACGACGTTCAAAAGTCAACGAACTGACCAAGCAGAATCAGAGAAAAAAGTCTGAATTCTGAGATAAAATGTCAGAATTCTAAATTAGTATGTCAGAATTCTAAGATAAACAGTCTGAATTCTGACTCTGAGATAAAAAATGTCAGAATTCTTAGATACAAAGTCAGAAAATTCTGAGATTAAAAAAGTCTGAATTCTGAAATAAAAAGTCCGAATTCTGAGATAAAACTTCTGAATTCTGACTTAGTAAGTAACTAAGTATTCTGACTTCTCACTTAGTAAGTCAGAATTCTGAGATAAAAAGTCCGAATTCTGAGATAAATGTGTTTTTCTTTTCTCCTCCAGGTGGCAGAAACGGGCGTCCACACATACATTACGCCATGAGAAAATATTTGTGGTTATTACATAATAAAAATTGTCAGTTTTAAATATGGCAGAACTCGTGATAGTCTAGTTTATACAGTGTAATTACAGTGCAATTTTAGTGGCATAGAATCTTTCCTCGGTAATTTACTGTGTTAGCCAGAGCAACTGTTATCCTCAGTCATGCCTGGTGTCCACAGCCCGGCTGACTAGCAACGGGGTTCACCTGACTTAAACCACTCAATCGCCAAGTGTACTGAATGTTTGCCTTCCCAAACCTAGAGATTTGACAATTAGACAAGAATTCACAAGATCTATTTAAATGTCCCACGTGTTTTTGTATCTGCCATGCAATAGTGTTGCTTTTGTCTATAGTGTGAACTTACCGTAAGCAGCCGCCCAAGCTACAGGCATGAAGTCCTTGCTAAGCGAGGTGTTATCAAACGCTCGCTGCTGACTGGCAGGCTCCTCACCCCCCACCACCACCTCCATGTACACTTCATCAGTTATCTTGGCCACATCTGTGCAGAAACAAACTCATGTTCAGACACCAGTTTCACCCACTACCCACCACAGCAGCCACAGACCCCTCTCCAAAAGTATCGGAACAGCAAGGCCAATTCTCATGTTTTTGCTACACTCTTAAGACATTTGGATTTGAGATGAAAAGATGAATATGAAATCACTGATCAGACCTATACATCTACATCTGAATGTGTTAAACAGCTTAGAACGAGGCAGCTTTTGCTTGAACCCTAACCATTTTTAAGCGATCAGAAATACTGGAACACGTGACCGGCAGGTGTTTCTGTTGCCCAGATGTGCTCTTAGATCGACTGTTTAAATGTCTATTCTTGGTTTGAGTCCTTTTATAAGCTTCAAGCATAGCAAAACAGACCAAGAGAAGAAAATACAAAAAGAAAAAAGACATCAGACAGGTTGGGCAAGTAGGACAAATGCAGTTGATGACATTGTGAGAGGTGCGAAGAAGAAGAAAAAACCCCAAAACAGCAGTCAGTGACAACATCAACCTCCACTGAGCAGGGGTGAAGATATCATCTGTTCAAAGAAGACTTCAAAGAGGCCGTTCTACAAGATGCAAATCCCTCATCAGCAGAGACAATCAGAAGGCCAGGCTGGAATACACACTGAGCTGCAAAACTTTTGGAACAAAGATTAACCTCTACCGAAGTGATGAAAAGGCCAAAGTGTGGAGAAAGAAATGATCTGCTCATGATCCAAATTATATAGACTCATCGGTCAAGCACGGTGGAGTGTCATGGCTTGGGCGCGTGTGCCTTCTTCTGAAACAGGCTCACTAATCTTTACTGATAACGTAACTCGAGATGGTAGCGACAGAATGAATTCGAAGGGAACGTCAACATGCAGCAAGACAAAGGACCCAAAACACACTGTTAACACAAGAAAGGATTTCATCAGGGTGAAAAAGAGGAAGGTTTTACACTGGCCAGTTCAATCACCAGACTTAACCCCATTTGAGCATGCGTTTCACCCCTGAAGACGAGACTGAAGAGAGAACCCCCACCAAAAAGCAACAACGACTAAAAGAAGCTGCTGTACAAGCCTGGGAATGCGTCACGAAAGAAGAATTTCGTTATTGCAAGCAAGGAATACGCGACCAAACGTTGAGTGCAATTTACTTTGAGACTACCTGTTCCGATACTTTTGCTCACCCCGACGGTTGGCTGGACTGCCACCGACAGCGCCGAGTCGTTTAACACATCTAGATACAGTAAATATCAGGAGATTAAAGCTCAAATTCTGATCTGTCTTTTCGGATTTATCTTTGATCTCAAACAAAAATGTCTCCAGTGTATTGGGGACCGTGTACATGAAGACAGAAAGTCAGCACGGCAGGACTCACTTATGTCTTCCTGGTTCTGATTGGCTTCTCCTACGGGCATAAGCACCATTTTATCACTGAGCGCAGATGGGTCCATCAACTCCACGGTTTCGTCCACATCAATGTCAGCGTCTCCGATGTCCACAGTGCCGCCTGCAAATCACCGTAAGCAACAGAAATGACAAAGGAGCCCTGGGCTCACTGAAAGGAGACACTGGCATGCGCTAGGGACCAGGGTTGGGATTTTAACCATCTCCCTAGAGTGGACTCACCCAGGTCGTCATCTCCGGAGTCAGCCTTCAGGATATAAACCTTGATGACCTCTTGACCTTCATCTTCGTCCTTTTCACCGTCGTCCTGCTCCTCTAAAGTGCCCTCAGTTGTTACTTTAGCTTCGTCATCTGACACAATCTTCCCGGGTTCTTCCACTGGGAAAAAAAACAAACAAAAAAAACAACAAAGAACAAAAGTACATGACTGAAAAAAGTAACCACTTTCTTCACACGTATTACTCGTAGCAGCTCCTTTAACCATGCTAGCAAATCATCAGCTGACCGCTTCTGGTTTGGCGTCGTGCGTTTTTTTTTTTTATTTTAGCAAAACTACAACACATGGAATACACGCAACAATGGCGATTTTGTGACCTGTGTCCACTCACAGGAAATCATGAGGTAGTTTTCACACCCGTCTGGGTCCTCCTGCACCTGAGAGGAATTGAGCACGTCCTCCAGAGCTATTCCTGGTGACATCACGCACGTCCCCACGGCGATGGTGCTTAGGCCTTCCTCATCCTCCCCCTCCTCATCGTCCTGTACGTACTCGGCCACGACGTCTCCCATGGCATCCTGGATAACCAGCTCATCCGGGGAAAAACCGTGCACTGTAATCCCATCGTCCTCCACTTCAGAGACCAGTACCGTCTCGTGTAGCTCCACTGCCACCTCATCCTCCTGGGTTTCACCATCCCCACCTGAAACATACACACATACAGAGACACAAAGTGACAAAAATATATTTCCTTTGTCAGATGTGGTTTATCTAAAAGACTATTAACAGCGCAGAGGTGAGTAATACGTGTGTGCAACAGGTTGGTTTTCCTTCAGACCAACGGAGTACTCTATATTTACCTGACCCATGGAAGATGATCTTGGGCTGGTGGGAATGGGGAGAGAGGGTCGTCACATCTTCATCCATCGACCCCACTTGGTCATAATATTTTAACTCCTGCCAGTGCGTAACGGAGGAGAATAAAACACAAGGATCGAAAATCTTTTTAAAGCCCTTTCAGAGCCTACGGAATGTACAGCTGACAATTTCAATTGAAAACAAAACACAGTAACAAAACAAATCACTATTTTGCTCACTCATTCCAAAAAAAAAATAAAAATAAAAATAATAAAAGCCACGTTACACTTTTTAACTACACTTATGGGATTACTTTGAGATGTTTATCCATGGCTTCATACAGGACAAAATTATGACCCAGTCAATTTCCTATAAATAAATAAATAAAAAAATCACTCAAACTTCAAACTTGAGCCTAAGACTCATTATATGCAAAAAAAAAAAAAAAAAAGATGGGAGAAAAGAAAATTTTCCCCTTTCATAGACTTTTAGTATATAAAATTCTAATCTCTTCATATTCTATAAACAAAAGGACAATATTTCTTTTCTTTTTCCCTCCATGTAATGACCCTATTAATACAAGTCTCCTTATTTTTATAAAACCAGGGGGCGTGGCCTGGTAGTGACGCATTTATCAACACCGGAAACGGCGCTGAACTTGGTTTAAATATTTTTCCATACCCATATTCCGACAAATCCACTCTTTTGCGCTCGGATTGGCCCTCACAAGCGGCGTCTTCGTAGGCATGGATTCACCAACCAATAATACTCTTGAGTCCGTAATATCACTGGCCAATCACAGCACAGAAGGCGGGGATTTACCGGAATACGGGTGAGGGTTAAAAAAAAAAATGCAAGGTTTAAAATAAACACGCCCATTTGTATGCTTACCGCCATATTGGATTAATAAAAATGTACTTAATAATAAAATAAAAACGTACTTTGAAACCAGAATACTAGCTTCCAACGGTTATTTGTGGTCTGTTTAGGAATTACAAAACGAAGTCTTTTTTTTGTAGTGAACTTCCGGTGTGGTTGCACGAGCGCGGCCTGGATGAGGAGGCCTCGGGAGGCCCTTTAAGAGTTGATGCTAACGGAGGCCTTAGCTGTCATTAACGCTCGTGAAATAAATATAAACTGGTTTAAAAGAGAAAACGCGTAAACCTCAACCACTGATAATAAACCGTATAGTTCTCGCGCTGCTGAGCGTTCGGCGGTTGGTGGAAGTGTTCCGCGTATGTGGTTGTGCAGCGGCCTACCTTTCTCACACACCGCCTCCAGGCCGTACGCTTTCCCCAGACTCGGGCAGAGCTCAGGCGGGGAGTTTGTGTGAGCAGGGCGGGCCAGTGCGGCGCTGGGAGGGCGGGGCCGAACTCAGCACTCACACACCGCCGTCAGGGGCTAACGCCGTAGCATTACTATTACCGACATAGCCTCTATAGGCATTGTTTTTCTCTCCAAACTTATCTCCTCAGACAATACATGATCATAAATACACCTGTAACACAATATAGATATCATGTATATGTGGTTTCCAAGGCCCTGAGAGGGAGGAGCTGAGAACAAAAGGACAAAAGATAAACTTACAACTGAATAAATAAAAATAAAAAAATAAATACAGAGTTATTAAAGTGAAACTAACACACCACATATCCAGACATTTATTTATAATAATAATAATAATATATATATATTTTTGTTTTATTCATGAATGGTTTCATTTTAAATGGTCACGATTATGAATATTCCATTCAGAGTCTGTAGTGGAGACAGTTTCCTGTCAGAGTGCTAGCTAACCAAAACTCCTATAGCAGTTAGCCTGAGCTTGAGCTACAGAACTGTGCCCTGAGGGGGAGAATTAATAAATACTGCAAAGTGTTTAGACTCTTCAGCTCGCATTATAATCAAGAATAAACACTCAGAGTTATGTTAGAGGGTTATCATCTTACTAATATAAGCCAACTCGGTTTATAAATCAACCTGGCTAACTAGTTCACTGAGTGTAAATAAGGACCAGTAGCCTCTACTGTATATTTTCCCCTCCATCCATCATCTATTAATAGCTTATATATA
>JAOVYU010000032.1:6897791-6910710 GCA_025674565.1 Synodontis membranacea | reverse complement strand
TCGGCTATCTGTAATCATTAACTAGCAATAATCGGTATCGGTATCGGCCCTGAAAAACCAATATCGGTCGATTCCTACAATGTATTGTTCGACAGGAACACACCCTGTTTATGCTCTTCTATGGGAAAATTAAATTAAATTACATTTTGAGTCTTAAATTGTAGATGAAGTTTGTTTCTGGAGAACATGGTACAGATGGGACTCCAGGAACTAAAGGCAACTAATGTGTTTAAATCACATTTGGTGATAAAGCTAAAATCGGTCAAACTTTAGAGCTTATTTTTCAGGAGCCTCGAAAAAATAAACAAATAGTTTAACGAGAATAAAGAGCGGTCTTTCTTTAAGTTATAGTATTATAGTAATATTGGTACTTCTTTTGTTAACCTATCTTCGTTCACTTATCTTTACCGCATACAGAACCACATTAACGTTACGGATAAAAAACAAACAGGCGGTCAAAATACCTGACGTATGAAACGACTCCAAATCGCACTCTTCTGAATTACCTCGAGCCGCACAGCCGTGGCGCCGTGGCTTAGTTGGTTAAAGCGCCTGTCTAGTAAACAGGAGATCCTGGGTTCGAATCCCAGCGGTGCCTTTTGCTTTTCTTTTTTTTTTTCCCTTTCGATTATTAATCCCACATTCTTCAGGAACGTCAGAAAAATTGTGACCTATAAATTTACATTTCTACTACTAAATTACTGACTTTTTATTATTATTTTATTTTATTTTTTTTCCCGTATTTATGGGTGAATGGGTTTATCACTTTATCAGGCCGAATCACAAATGCAGAAAAAATACCTGCAAAATAGGTGGAACCTGAATTTATTAAAATAACAATAATTAAAGCTGTACACTTTGCAGATAGATTTTTTTATTATTGCCACCTATCTTTCTAGGGATTCTATAAATACAAGACACAAACGGAGCAGCTAGTAAATATTGGCAAGTCTTGTTTTTTTTTTCCAGACAAATTTCTTTGGATGAACAGAGCATACGTCGGGGGTGCCCCCCCCGTAGACACGCCCCTGCAACATACAGTATTACAGTATGCCCTTAGCCATCTTTGACTTTTGCCATTTAGAGCTATTCACTTCCAATCGTTGAGACTGTCGCCATCTAGCGGCTACACAGTGTATTGCGGTTATACACTGCCACAGTTATGTCCAGAAAAAGTGTGACTCTCCGGCGCAGGTGAAGCTCCAGATGGGTGCTACAGATCCAATTATACTGGACTAGCTTTAAATGCGTTAACATGTTAACATCTCGGTAAAGGATGATTCCATGCGCAATCTTCCCTAACCCTAATTTCATAGATATCCTAGCCGGAGTCTAACCACGCCCACCTGGAGCTCGTCCTGTCCGTCCATTTGGATTGGACTCTTTGGTGGAAAAAATCCAACAACTGCTCACTGTGGGCGGTTCTAAAGGGGCCGTGCTCGGAGAAAGTACTGTTTTCCTGTTCGAACTCCACAGTTTCGGAGCCTGTTTGCTACCATCGTTTTTTTAGTGCAAAAAACAAAAACACGGTAAGTGAAATGTGAAATCCAAACGGACGCACGCGCTTCACTGTAGTTTTACGCAAAAGGCGTTCACGAGAGCGAGCAAGAAGCGCGTACGTGTTCGCGCAGAAGTGAAAGTCTCAGGTTTTGAATCTGAAATGAACCTTTGGTTACAGAAGGTATTACGCTATAAGGGTCGGCTTGGATTGCGTGGATTGCCGCATAAATGTATTGGACTCGGGGCAGAGTGTAGTGAAGGCTGGATTATGCTTCTTGCTATTAACCACGCGCGCGCGCGCGCGCACATAAGATGGCTGCCGCGCATTCCTGCGCTCTTCTGGAGCATCGCTCGTGCACGTTCTGGTTTCCGTCAGTTTGCATGATATTATGGGATGCATTATACGATATCGTTAAATCTTGCAAAAAAAGCAAAACAAAACCCAGATCTCTTTTAGATGACAGACTAATATGAAGCTAGCTCCTCCTCCTGAATCTGGTTATCTTTTCCCAAACCCATTCCATGGTGTGTGTGGTGAATGGAGCCTGGCTCCAGGCCGCAGAGACACTGAGAGATCCATAAGTGGTAATTTACAAGTTGAAATGGCGCCAGTGTTTGTTTTTTTCGGCTCAAGTCCGACTTTGTGATTTGTGACAAAAAAACCCCCCCAAAACACGCCTTCGTGTTCACCTTTTTTGTTTCGCAGCAAGACATTTATGTGTAAATCAGTCTTCCTTCTCACACAGCGTGGTGTTTGTGAGTGATTACTCGTGTATGAGTGATACTCGTGTATGGGGCAGGGCTGATTGAAATGTCTCGCGCGCTGCCTTGTTTATTTTCTGAGGCCTGTGAGCGGCCATGTTGGTTCGACGTCACTCCGTAAACCAGGAACTCGTAGTTGAGACGAGAACTGGACAAGTAGGAATTTCGAGTTGAACGGCGCGTTCAGCTTTTAACCAGTTTTTTCCTTTAAAAACGATGACCAGAGATGTGAGAGGGTGGAGTAAAGCGTGCTGATTGGTCACGGTTATCATGGTCATCACTGATTGGTTGCAACATTCAGACGTTACACCCTGATGATGAGTCAGTAATGTGAAGTGAAATGAAGTGAAGGGAAAGTGATTTATTGTCATTACTGACACAAGGAAATTTGTCCTCTGTGTTTAACCCGTATGTGACGTGGCACACAGCAGGGGGGCAGCTATTTTCAGTGCCCGGGGAGTAGAGTGCTTGGGGGCGGCACCTTGCTCAGGGTACCTCAGTGGTACCTTGCTGGTTGTGGGATTCGAACCTGCAATCTTCCGATTAAAGGGGCGCTTACCTAACCGCTAGGCCACCAATAACGTGTGCTGACGAGGTCACCAGGCTCTTTTTTTTTAATTTAAATTAAACTTGCTAAAGGGACCAAAACTTTGGCAACTCTAGGGACATAGTTTCTAAGTTGCAACCTCTGTTTAAATGCAAAAAAAAAAAACACGGTAAGTGAAATGCAGAATGCGGGTAACTAAAGCTCATACAATTAATGTGTGCTTCGTCGTATTTGGCAACAAATGCACTCGTGAAATCAAGCCAGAGGCTTGTACGTGTTTGCAGAGAAGTGAAGTAGCAGATTTTGAGTTTGACATAAACAGTGTTGGCGAAGGGTAGTTATCTGGCTTTGAGTGTCAGTTGGGTAAATCATCTGCGGCATTAGTGGTGGTTGTCTGTTGCGTGGATCCGGCGGGCATAGTACAGCTTATAGAGGTTGGATCATACTTGGTATTATCCACATGTCAGCGTAGACGAGATGGCTGCCACGTGAACACCTCGCTTGTTTGGAGTGCTGCTTGTACATGTCCTCAGAAATGGGTTGTGCTTCAGTACTGTTTGTCATCTCTTATGCTTACAGATTAAACAGCCGAGTAGCAAAGTTCACCTGGCAAACAGGCCACATAAAACCCAGTATGACCTATTCGAAGACAGAAAAGCATCCCATATTGGTCGTCGATGTTTGATATACTTTTTCAGATAAAGAACATAGTTTTTTAAGGGACGCCGTTTGAGGAAGGAAAAGGACCCGGTAAGCTCCGCCATTTATGAGTCTTTTAAAGTCTGATCTAATTATCTCTGTCAAGTTCCTGGCTCCTTGCCTACAGGAACACTTATTCTTTCTAATTATTGGTGACCACACAGGATTTATTGCATCATGATTAATATAATTAAGACCTCTGGACAATAAATGTTGTAAATGAATGGTTGTAAGTTCTCTAGATGCCAGGAAAGCCTTTGACAGACTGGAGTGGTCCTTCTTTTAGGCAGCGGGTTTCGGGGAATGTTTCATTCATGTGGTCAGTTTGTTGGCAATCATCTTAACTCTCCATTTCCAACTTTCTGAACCTGTTACCTAGGTAGAGTGCTTTTTCTCTCTCGAAGCATTTGCATTTGCCAATCTAGAGTTCTCACCAATTTCCATTCGCAGCAAGTTTTAGCTTTGTATACGGATGTGTTAGTTTTTTCTAGAAAATCTCCCTATTTGTCCATGTAAAAAATCTGGATTCAAAATTATCCAGTCAAAATCTGCCCTTTAACTTGAATCTGCAGAGGTCTCGCGTACCCCCCCCGATATCAATCATGTGATCCCAGGTGGGCTAGCTTACCCATGTCTCTCCAGGCACGTATCATCTCAGTTATCAAAATGAATATCCTGCCGAGTCTACACTTCCTCTTTCCCTAAAGTTCTAAAGTTATTTCGGATAAGAAATGCCCATGTCAATGCAGGATTAAATCTACGCTTCAGGGGAAAAATAGATTGTGGCCTAGCAGGACCTAATAAAAGTATTTTTTTGGTTATTTGTATTTGGGCAGTTACTCATTTGGTTTTGATTCCTGGATCCTGATGTGCATTAGAGGAAAATATGGTACATTTCTGGAAACCTCAAAATGGGGGGTAGTAGGAGCAGGGTGCAGTCCTGATCAATTTGGTATGGAACGTAAGCATCACATCCCAAAACCAAAGCCAAACCAGAAGCATATTGCACTAAAGTGACAGCACGCAAATCACACTCTGCTGTAACACACATCAAATCTGCAAAAAAAAAAACAAAACAGTAAGGCATATGACATGCTTAAATGTCGCTGACTTCATCAGTAATAATGGAATGTAAGATTTCTGTTGAGTGCCAAATCCTGTCCTTGGCTTTGCATGCAGTTTTTTTTTTTTTTAATTTATTTTTTTTTTTATTAAAGACAGTCTGCATGCTGCATTTGAGACCATAAGCTTTGCCGTGTGTTCAGTGCCCTCACAGTTGAATATAACTTGAGTACACTTATGCATATTTTGCACATATGCACAGTAACTTAGTGCATATTTATTTGAATTTAACATTTTCATCCAAATTTTACGCAGCCGAACATCTGACCGGTTTCATCCACATGAACATGCTGTTCCAGATATAGTCCACTCTTTGCTGTTATAAACTCCACTCTCCTGGGAAGGATTTGAAATGGATATCGTAGCGCGGCGGTGAGGATTTTTGCTCATTCAGCCACAGGGGCATTTAGTGGAGGTCATGCGACAGTGTTTGTTTGAGGTGGCCTGTTACACATTTGGAAATCCTTCTTTGTGCACGGGGCACTGTTATCCTGGAACGGGTTTGGGAGGGAAATCGTAACGCTACAACATATTTAAGACCTGCTGTACAATTCTGTGCTTCCAACTCTGTATGGCTTTGACGGCCAGGCGCCCACAAACACTTTTGCCATATAGTGTATATTCTCATTGTGGAGGTTGAGTGCGTGTTGAATAAACAGCTTTCCCAGTTCACATACGCTAAATGGAGAAAAAGTTTGTGGACACCTGACCATGACACCGGTTTGTGGTCCTTCCCCATGCTGTTGCCACAAGGCTGGAAGCACACGATTATTTAAGATGTAATGCTACAGCATACAACAACAATTTCCCTTCACTGGGACTAAGAGGCCCAAACCTGTTCCAGCATGACGATGTCCCTGTGGTACTGTACGCTGAGGTTGATGTGAAAGATATTGAGTGGTTCTACACAGAGCCCTGACTTCAGCCCCGCTGAACACCTTTGTGATGAACTGAAACGCCGACTGCACCCCAGACCTCCTCACCCCACATCAGTGCCTGACCCTCACTAACGCTCATGTGGTGAATGAACACAAATTCCCACAAACGTGCTCCAAAATCTACTGGAACGCCTTCCCAGAAAAATGGAGCTTATTATAACAGCAAAGGGACTAAATCTGAACTGGAATGTTTAACAAAGAACATATGAGTGTTATGGTAAGGTGTCCACATACTTTTGTCCACATACTTCTGAATCATGAGGGGGATTTAGCAGCAGCCTAGATTTTCATATTCATATTTTCATATTAAAAGAAATGTATTTCTTTTCGTGTAAATGCTACAGCACAACATAACGTGCTACATAAAACCATATCTCAATTTTTAGATGGCAAACGAAGCCAGGCCATGCCCGTGCGACATTGGCGACAGGATGGAATATGGCAGTCTCGGCGAGGAGGTTCAGATTGAGCACGTTAAAGCTTATGTGGCGAAACCTAAAGTACCGACCGACAAAGCGGTCATTGTAATTCAGGACATATATGGATGGCAGCTTCCCAATACACGATACATGGCCGACATGCTCGCGTCCAACGGATACGTGTAATATATTTATTTCCTTATTCAAATCGTAGCCAAGTATGTGGCAAAAACGGGCACTTTTTTTTTCTGAATCAGTGCATGAATGACCTTGATTTAATTTAGCCACAAATGGTATCTTATGCAACACACAGAATAAACTGTATGCGCTTACCTGGGTTTTTTTTTTTTTTTTCCCCCTTCCCTCCTGATTGCAGTGCGGTTTGCCCAGACTTCTTTCTCGGAAAGGAGCCGTGGAGTCCTTCAAGTGACTGGTCAACATTTCAGGAGTGGCTTGAGGACAAAAAACCCACCAACGTCAAGAAGTTATTCATTAATCATAATGTTCAATCTTTGGCATGCCTTGCATTTATGCACATGATCGAAAGTATGTGAATGCCTAATCAATCATACCCATGTGTGCTTGCTGAACATCCCGTTAAAAAGATTCAGGCTCTTTTTTTGCTGTTGTTATAACCTCTACATTTCTTGGAAGGCTTTCTAGTAGATTTTGTGAAAGTGGCTTTGGTGATGTGCCCATTCAGTCACAAGAACGTTAGTGAGTCCAGGCACTGATGTTGAAAAGCCTGGCATGTAAGTTGCTTTTCTAATCCATCCCAAACAGTTCAGGGGTCTGTGAAGGACACTTGAGTTCTTTCACACCAACCTTTACAAAAACCACCTCTAGGGACAGTGGGGCATTGTCATGCTCCGAAAGGTTTGGGCCCCTTGGTTCCAGTGAAAGGAACTCTTCGTAGGAGCAGTTTTTGAGTAACTAACTAATTCTGATTACTGATTGAAATTGTGCGAGTTTAATTCCCAGCACCACCACCAAGGACTCACTGTTGTGTTTTTGCCCAAAGCACAACAGTGAGACCTTGGTGGTGCTGGGAATTGAACTCGCACCCTTTCAGTCAGTAATCGGAATTCTTCACCATTGAGCCACAATTTTATTTATTGTAATAACTTAGAAATTGTGCATTTGTATTTACTTAGGGAGGTGGATGCGGTTTTGAAATACCTCAAGGAACAAAGTGGGGCTATAAGGATCGGAGTAGTGGGGTTCTGTTGGGGTGGAGTGGCCACACACTATATAGCCTTGGAATATCCTGAAGTCAAGGCTGGAGTTTCAGTCTACGGTAATTCACTTGTCTATTTTTTTGATATAAAGTTATACATTTTTTTTTTTTTTTAGACATGTACCCCAATTCAGCAATCGACCAGTTTGGTTCTGCAGTAGATCTACAGGACTAATATAACTATTCGTGTTGCACTGTAATAGTGAATCGTAAAACTCCTTTAAACCTACTGAAAGATGTTTTGAGTAGCAGTCTTGGATATTGAATGTGCAGTGATGGTTTTCTGTTGACTGTAAGTCATGACATGCTGACGTTTTAAAGGGAAATGGAGCTTGTAAGTCAAACTACGAAATGGCTTCACGTGCAACAATGTTCAACTTTATAGTTTGACTTGGGAACCAGATGGACAAGGATGGTTTGGCTCTGATGTGCCATCTAGTGGATGACTTTTTCTTCATTTTCCAAACGTCCACAAGATACGCAAGTCGTTTTCTTGCCCAACCGGACGTTACGGGGAATTGTTCGGTTACGGTGGGGTTTAATTAGAGAACAAAACGAATGAATTTAGTCCCCAAAATCAAAATAAAACGTTTAGCACTGGCATTCAGTAGTTGCTACATAGTATAAGCACCAAACATACAACAAATCCATAGGAATGCCGACTGGTGCAAGCAAAGAGAAGTTTGCAATTGCAAACCATGCTTGATTAAAGTGTATACATTACGTTGCTTTGCGTAGCTTGCCATGGTATGTGCTCATTAACACGCTTGCTCAAGTAATGTCATCTTCGCAGGGATCATTCGAGAGAGAGAGGATAGTTATGACCTCAAAAGTCCGACTCTCTTCATCTTTGGTGAAAAAGACACCGTGATACCACTTGAACAGGTAAGATGTACAGCTTCAGGTAGCAGTCAGCATGAATTATAAACTGGTGTTTGTAATTTACGTTGATTACATTTGACCCTTTTTTTTTCTTTCTTTTTTTTTTTTTTTTTTAAACCAAGGTGAGAACGCTTGAGGCAAACCTGAAGGACAAGTGCACCGTTGACTTCAGGGTGAAGGTTTTCCCCAATCAAACTCACGGATTTGTGCACCGTAAAAAAAAAGACGTCAATCCAACGGACAAGCCGTACATCCAGGAGGCCCGGGAGGACATGATTAACTGGTTAAATAAGTACATGTAATTTAATCAGTTGCAAATTATCAGGTCTAGAGTAAATGCTTCCAAAAGTGACATTCCCACCCCAAAGGTTATTGATTTCCTAAGACGTTTTTGCCGTTTAAAGTTCTCGCTGCGTTTGTGAGGCTACCGTAGTGTAACGCATGACTAAATCATCACACAGTCTCCTTAAAAGACATTCTTTGGCTCAGCTGTACATAAAGGTTTCCTAAAATACCAGAATAATTTTTTTTTTCCCTTGGAAGTAAGCAGATAAAAGACCATCGTTGAGTTGATTTAAACCGCGCCATATTCTATCAGAACCCTTTGCCGATATCTTTTCAACATGAAGTCCAAAGAGCTGTCCCTGCCGGTGAAGCAGTCCATCGTTAAGCTGAAAAATGAAAACAAATCCATCAGGGAGATTGCGAAAACATTAGGTGTGGCCAAATCGACCATTTGGTCCATTCTCAAAAAGGCAGAACATACCGGTGCCCTCATGAACAACCACAGGTCTGGAAGACCACGGAAAACAACCGAGGGGGAAGACCGAAGAATTCTATCCCTGGTGAAGAAAAACCCCTTCACGACAGTTGGCCAGATTAAGAACACCCTCAAAGAGGTGGGCGTGTCGGTGTCTGAGTCAACGATCAAGAGGAGACTTCACCAGAGTAAATTCAGTTGGTCTACTGTAACCATCAAAGAGAAGAGGCCTAAAGGACGGACCAGAAACGCCAAGAAACGTCCGAGAGCGCCTGGAAGTTCCGAGACGACCTCCTGTGAACAGAAGGAAGAGGAGTCTGCTGGTGCAGTATCAGGGGAGGAGATAAAGGAAGAGAAGGAATAGAACTGCTTATGATCTGAATCGTGCCACCTCCAATCTGTGGAGCCCGGATCTGTATGGCTACCAACGGAACTCATTCCTCTCTATTCACTGACGTGGCCGCTGATGAATTCTAAAGAGTACAGGGTTATATCATCAGATAGTTCACCCAACTGCTTCGAAACTCATTGGATGGTGCTTCACATTGCAGATAGACAATGAAACCAAGCATACTTTGAAAGCAGACCAAGATTATTATTATTACAATTATTATTATTATTATTATTTTTTTTTTTAATTAACGCAACAAAGTGAAAGTTCTTAATATGTTAATGATTAAGATGACCATACCGAAGTTCATTCTCCCATACTGGCGTGTCTCAAAGGGTTTTTTGGTCTTATACCACAGCGATTTGCCAAAGATTACAGCGAACCGATTAACGAGCGACACGTTGCGCTTTCAAATCGTTCGTACAGTAGTTACACATAATGGCGTTTAACGTCAGCGAGTTATTTGCTGTCGTCACTTGCGTTATAACAGCTATATACAGTCTTCCCTGTCCAGCCTCTTTTTTTTTTTTTTCCCCCTTCTCACTTGATGTTAAGACAAAAAAAAAAATCTTCTTATGTTCGAGTAACCAGCGTGTTCCTGTGGTTAAAAACTTTGCCAACACTTGTTACAAATTGAGACTGGAGATTCCTTCGTTAAACGTTAAATAAACATCCCCATACTGAAAGCTTCACCAAGTAAACGATTAAATGTTCTTCTTTTGTTAAGAATAAGAATATTATTAGCCTTAGATCTCTGACGGCCTGAAGATCTTGTACACTTGTGGGTTCTGGCCAAGAATGGTCATTGTCAGGGTTTTTGACTCCTGATACAGCCGGGGCTATGCCGTTGTCGCTGCTTCAGATATGCCGGTTGCTTTGCTCGCAGCTGTGAGAACAAAGAATTAAATTGTGATTAAATGGAGCCTGTACCTCCTGCTGTTGTCATAATTATTCCTGTGTGGTTGTCCCTGGCCTGACCTCGGGTCAGCGAAACATCATGGACGGTTCTTGAGCTACGCCGTAATAAGGGAAAAAATGGTGAAACGGTGAACGCTTTACAATATGGGAAAGTATCTTGGACATCAAATTGTACAAACCCACTTCAGATACGGCTAGGAGACGAGTTGAATTACTGGATATAAAGCGATGAGGGTTTTCATTTTCAATGGGGTGAGATGAGTAGGAGGGTGGGGACGGTCACCCGCTACAGCTCACCAAGATGGACTGGTTATGGAGAAATGCTTCATTAATTGACATCTTTGTAAGACTGGGATAACACCTGGAATTGTATGTTACGGAGGTGTTTTGTTAATCTTATTACTACTCTTTTTTTTCTTAGAAATAGTGTAACACTTCATCTTCAGCACTGCATTATACCCAGACAGGGATAATCACTCTACGGCCAAAAGTATGCGGACACCTGACAGTCGGCTCTGATATCAAGGCTTTTGTCAAGCAGTTTGGGAGAACACACTTGTATGTGATGTCTCTGTTGTGTTTGCTGTAGTATTACAATTTAACTTCACCGGAACATGCCAAGGTTGGTGTGGAAAGACACGAGAGGCCTGCACCGAGCCCCTGAACTCGACCCCAATGAACACTTTTGGGAATGAACCAGAACACCGATATGCCCCCAGGCCATGTTCCTAAATCTATTGGAACCCCTTTCATAAGAGTGGAGGTTGGGGAACTAAAAGTAGACTGGGGTGTTCAAAAAGCTAATAGGGGTATGATGGTCTGGTGTCCACAAGCCTTTGGCAATACAGTGTATAACCGTGCTTGGTTAGATTAGTTATATTCTACTGCTTCATAGGTGCGGTAGACTTATAATGATGATCCACTGTGTGATTGTATTACGGAACCTAGTTAGTACAACAACTGAAAATAATTTTCTTAGAGAATGTGACTGTCCTTATCGCATCATGTTCTTTGTGGACTTTCTATTCTAAAGTTAGGGGTTAGTTAAGTTAGTGCCATGAGTGCTTTCTAAGGTATCTTTCATGATTTTACTCTCTTAATATTATTACTGGATTCCACAAGGCAGAAACATGATGATGGGAGAATCGTGTCAATTAGAAACTCTTTGATGTCAACGAGAAATCTGTCGGATGAAATACTGATGCTTTCTGCTGACAACTAATACTATAATTTGAGATTTGACTATTCATTATTTTTTAAAATAAATCATATAATTTGATTACCATGATATCTGATTTACTATGACTGAAGTGGTGACAATGCCATTACATTTTTAGTGTTTCCGAACCTTTATCCTAATTGTGCATGTATTGTAATGGTCAGATATTGTTTGTGATACTAAAGTTAGGCCTTAAAAAGATAACTAGGCAGTAAATGAACTATGCATCCTGATCATTTTTTTTATTTATTTTTTACTTTTGCTAGATAATGTTACATGCTTGTTTCAGCATCACAGTGGAAAAGCAATGAAGTTAAAAGGGCTATTCTTATGACCTGAAAGTTAGCATGTATAAAGGTTGTTCTAGTTTGTTTTTGTCAGGCAATTCCCTGTGTTAATTCAGTTAAAAACAAAACTGTTTCAGCACTGTATTGGCAGATCATCTGCATTTTGAGATATATTTTCCCTAAACTGTGCCACAATTTTTTTTGTCACAGTACCGGGTTAAATAAGTAACCTTAAAATATAATTCAGACAGGAAGCTTTTGAAGAAACAAAATGTTTCAGGCATTTGATGTTGCTCTGACATCAATTCTGAATCAAATCCAAGTCAGTTCATAGGCTGGTTATGATAATTCCATATAAATCTTACAAATATTCAACCACTTCATGGTTCATATCATGCTAACTAGAATCTTGGTCAGATGGACAGAAAACCCTAAAATTTAAAATGTGAACTTCCATTTTTTACATTTACCACACACATACTTGTGTTCCTATCTTTGTGAAGGCACTTGATAATTCATTCCCTAGCTCAACCCAACCCTAACATTACCAAAGCCTAGTTCAAACTTGAACCCTAAAACCAGTCCTAACCCTCAAACAGCCCCAAACACTTCCCAAAAATGTCCTCACGGTATGGCAAGTACGATCATGTACACACACATGCAATCTCACAAATCGGGATGCACACTGTGTTAGTAAGAGGGACAACTTAAGAGAACTTGTATTAGTGCTTGTCATTCACTTTCCATTAAAGTTCAACAACTGACGACAAACATTAAATTCTGAACAACATTTTAATGGTCGTTTCTGCTCTACACAGTGAGTGCTGCATGAAAAGATAAATAACACTAAACAATGACATTGCTGTCAGAGTGCTTGGAAATGTGATCAGTCTTCAGATTCGCCAGGGTTTCTGACGTCATCGATCTTCAGGATCATCTTCACCACTTGGGTTGCTAGAGAAATCTGCTGTTTCTTTCCAATTAGGGTCTCAATCACATGTTGCTGCTTCATGTCTGAAAAGAATAAAAGGATGTTTGATTGCTGATTAATGAGCATCAGTATTTGGTTGTCCATGATAAAGCCTACAGAAGGTTGGTATGGTTAATTATGTAGTCACAGAAAATATATACATGTGTTCCAAGAACCTCTACAGCTGGCTAATAATTGAGATCAAAGGTCCTGAACTGAATGTATGACCAAACATGTAAAGGCTCGTGTTTTAGGTCGCAAGTCCAGC
>JAOVYU010000032.1:6867522-6881820 GCA_025674565.1 Synodontis membranacea | reverse complement strand
AATTGGCATCTTTATTTCAAACGACCCGACCGACCGCGACCCGAATATCATTAAAAATATTTTTGGATGACTCGTAAACGCGGGTGACCGCGGGCACCCGCTCATTTTGGATCAACCCACGCATCACTGGTCGCCACATGTTTATCTCGTCAGCTTCTCAAGCGTGCAAATAAACACTTCCTGATTTCTCATCATCGTCGCAGGAGGAAAATATTTCTTACCAGCCAGGCGACGCGTTTGACCTCCTCTGTCGAAACAGAGACACAGAAGTGGAGGATTTGCTGCACAGACTGGGGCTACACGACAAAAAGAATAATTCCGTCCACCTGCAGCTGCTGAAAAACACCAAAAAGAAGGGTATTGAAACTTGAGAGTGGTAACTAGGGACATCGTGATAGCGTGTCCCTATTGTATACAGCGCCCTCCGTGATTATTGGCATCCCTTGCAAAGGTTCGAAAAAAATCCACATTTTGTTGAAGTAGCTTCGTCTCGCATTGAAAAAAATGAGAAAAATCCAACCTTTTAGATTCAGATTGATTCAGAGAAAAACAAACCCCCTCATCAAGAAATCATTATTTTCACCGAAAAACACATATGCCACAATTACTGGCACCCCCTGGAAATTATTGTGAGCACAATGTAACTGAAGCATGTTTCCCATTTAAATTGTATATTTTCGAGTTGATTGGAGTGAGCAGGAACTTTCGAGCAGTAATCCACGACTTCCCGATTAACTGGGGTACAAATATGAACGACACAGAGGCCAAATTCTCTTAGTCATCCATCAACATGGGAAAGATAAGAGAACACACAAACCAAATGAGGGAGAAGTGTGTTGACCTTGATAATTCAGGTAAAAAAAAAAAAAAAAGGTAGGTGCCTTAAAATGCTCATTTCTACTGTTAGGGCAATAATTAAAAAAAGTGGACATCTACTGGAGCTGTTATAAACTTGCCTGGAAGAGGACCCAAGATTATTTTGTCCCCACATACATTGAGGAGGATGGTAAGAGAGGCAAAATAAATAAATAAATAAATCCCCAAAGATCACTGTTGGTGAATTATAAGAAAAAGTAAAATCTCCAAAATAGCTGAGGTTCAATGATCGTGTACGACTGCTTGATCTCCCCAATGAAGCCCTGGGCACTCTGTAAGGGTACGTTGCGTCATGGACTCCGTGTAATACCAGGGCATTTTAAATCAAATCCTGGCTGCCTCCGCCAGGAAACTTAAACTGGGTCGTCGTTGGATCTTTCAGCAGGACAGTGATCCAAAGCATATGTCCAAATCAACACAAAAGTGGTCAACTGACGACAGAATCTCGACCTGACCACAGTGACTACAGTGCCTTGACCTGAACCCCATTGAAAACCTGTGGAGTGAGATGGAGAGGAGAGTGCGCAAGAGAGGGCCTAGGACCCTGGATGATCGGGAGAGATTCCATAAAGACGAACAGTCTCAGACGGCCTGCTCTGTTTTCTCTAACTGCGTAAAATGTTATAGGAGAAAACTCAGTGCTGTTTAAATGGCAAATTGAAGCTGTCCAAAGTATTAAATGCAGGGGTGCCAATAATAGCACCATTTAGCTATAGCATGCATAGCGAGGATGCATTTTTTTTTCCTTTAATAATTATTTCTTGATGAGGGATTTGTTTTTCTCTGAATAAACGTATTTCAATTAAAGGTTGGATTGCTCTCATTTTTTCAGTATGACATGAAGCTACTTCCCCAAAAGGTGAATTGTTTTTTTTCTAACCCTTTTCCATAATCTTTACAAGGGGCAACAGTAATCATGGCGGGCACTGTACGTATATCATATTGTACCAGAAGTACCTTGCCCTTTTATCTAAGTATTTCAATGATGTACATCCACAGGAGCACGAGTTCCTCCGTACATCCCGAAAACGTCTACTCTACTGTATCTCCTGACCTGGTGCTTAGAGATAAGGAGTGTACCCAAAAAGGTAATTTAACGCTTTACTGACATTTTTATCCATATTTGGGTGGTGTCCGACACACACAAAAAAAATATTACTGTACACTGACACAGTGACAAAAGGACTAATGATTCAGTAATGCATAGTTGCTTAATGTGACACACCGTGATTCAATGTAGTTCAGTAAAAGCAGTCTAATTAAATAACGTTGGACTTGTGGAGTGGGAGTCTACACCCCATTGACTAGGACTGACAGATGCTGAGGACACGCCTCGTTCACTTGGATAAAGTGTAATAAATCAGATTTAAAACAGTTAACGATTCAAGAAAATGGAAATGATTCGGAGTCATTTCGGCCCGACTAAGATAATACGATTCCTTATTGTGCCAACATTTTGACTGCATTCAGGAATTGGAGTTGACACACCCTTGTTTTTGGACTAGCAGACAAAGTGGCCATGCCTCTGTCACTGGGATAAAGAATAAAAAACTAATTCAAAACAGCCAATTAGAAATAGAATTCAGATGATTCAGAGTCATTTCAGTATAATACAATATGATTCAAATTTTTTTCAAAATGTTACTGCTGAGAAAAGGAAGACAACATCCCCTTTATTTGGAACGACTGATTATCACATTGGATATTTAGCTAGTTTACATGCTCTAAGGATTTAGACGGATGGCCTTTAGCTATCCTATAGTTAAGTATGTGTGTGCATGTGTGTGTGTGTTGGTTTGTTCCAGGCTTTTTTGCGAGCTCTGGTGGACTGCACCCAGGAAGCTCGGGAGAAGAGACGACTGCAGGAGCTGTGCAGCCGTGAGGGAGCTGCAGATTATGATAGATTTGTGAGAAACCCCAGCGTGTGTATACTGGACCTTCTGGATGCTTTTCCATCCTGCAAACCTCCTCTCAGCCTCCTCGTTGGTCAGTCAAACTCATCATCGCTTATTATTATCTGAGGGTCTTGGTCATAAAAGTCATTTTTCAAATGATCTAATGTTGAGCTATTGAATGTCGTTTCAGTCTGAGGACTGTCTTTCATTTTCCTTCTGTGAGCTTCTTAAGAGCAAGTGAACCATCCTGAGTGTAAAAGCATTCCTGAGATATCGTGCATTCAACTGCTTACAAGTACTGTACAACTTATTACTTTTGCGCGACTACAGCATGGTGCACCTAGAACCTTCTGTAGTTATGAACCTCCTGAGGATCTAGGCTTCCGGAAAACATCGTGTAATTCCATAAATATACGCGTGACTTCGTGGTGGTGCAGTAGTCAGCACTGTTGCCTGACATCAAGAGGGTTCGGGATTGTCAAGATGTCTTATTTAGCAAATGCATTTGTCCTCAGATCTCCCTGTCCTTATTTCCTTTCCTTGTATCCTCTCTTTTTGTCCTCAGAGGGAGGAGCTCGAAGCAAGGAAAGGTAACAAGGAAACAAGAGGCATAAATTTAGAATACTGGCATGCACCCTGGAGCATGAGTTTGTGAAATGGTTCTAGAGGTTCTAGAGGTAGTCCCTTTTTTTTAATTAGGACAGCAAGGCCAGTTCTGATGTTAATGACACTGAATCTCTCCTCTTGAATTGAGCCCCGGGTTTTGCACCGTATTAAAAAGGATCAACCAACATGAAGACCGGAGAGCGGAGAGCTGTGGGAGAAAAGCGAGCTATTTTGAAGTTGCGAAAAGAGGATCAGTGCTGTTACGGATGTTTTTCGGAGGGGACCGTATAGTTATTTGCCGGAGAGTCGGACACATGCACGGTCAAGTCAAAGTAACAGCAAAAAAAGGGCAGTGTTCTTATAAGAAAGGTGGAACTCTGGTTTTGATGAATCACTAGGTGGCAGTAAAATCACATGAAATCCAACATGCTCCCTCGCTTCAGTTAAATATCTACGTCTCTGGAGAGTCAAAGGGCAACACATGGGAAAGAGTTTGTTTAAAAGGATGGTTTTTTTTTGTTTGTTTGTTTGTTTGTTTTTTAAATTTCCACTATAGAAATATAGATAGACTTTATTATAGCCTATGCAAGTTTATGTATCGTATACAAGTATATGTGTATACCGCACACATTCACACCTACAAGCAAATTACTAATCACCCTTCTGACACGCTCCGTACGGAACCATGGACCCTGAAGCTGTGAGGCAGCAATGCTACCCAGCGTATCTCTATGACGTCCTGTACGAATACAGGACACTAAAATTCTTTTCTTCCCATGCCCTAGCTTGTTAGGAGGCTGGGGTCAGAGCGCAGGGGCTGTCGTGTTATAGTGTCCCTACGGCGGAGACTTGAGGGCCTCGAGGGCCTAATGCTAGCAGCTTGGCAGCCCTGGGAATTGAACTCATGACCTTCTGATCAGTAGCCCAGAGCCTTAACAACTCATTAAACCCAACCAACGGGCTGATTTGTGTCTGTAGATCTTGCTGCCATCAAGACTATCCATGGTATTTTTTTTTTATTAGGCTCAACTCAACTAGACATGTAACAGTTGCATGAAATACTTCAGCCTTAAATCCATAAAGGCTAAAAATATAATAAAGCCTTATTCAGAGAGCCAAGATTCTTTTATTGTCTGAATTTGTACAGGAGCCACAAGGCAGGTCTTGATGATAAGTACGGGAAGCTTGCAGCCACCACTTTAACACTGTCCAAATTCCACATGGTTTCTGACACTATGACACGATCCCTGTTCACACCTGGCATTGAGATGTATCGTGGGCGATCCAGTCACAAGTGGACAGCTCTAGGTGCGTCAGTTTGCACCTGGCATTAGAACGCATCTCCACATGTGTCTCGAGTGAACCGACGAGAGGCAGCGATGAGGAAAACAATTATAGTATAATAATGTTATACTGTACTATTAAAAGCATAAGTACCTCCACTTATGCAGAGGACATCAGTTGAGTAGGTGGTCCTTCAGTGTCCCGAGACATGTTTGTGTATGCGCTGCTAGAAGAACGTGGCTACATGCGGCCCAGACCACCTCCAGATGTGGTCTGAGTGACTGAATCACATTTGACCCTGTACACACCTGTACTTGGAGTTCACCACTTGTGACCCGATTGCCCAGGACACGCGTTAACTGTGGCCCAGGTGTGAACAGGGCCACAGTTATGTATAAAAACATTCGAAAAGATGTTTAAAAAAAAAAAAAACTAAAACAGTAGCAAAGCCTTTCTTGGAGTCTAGTTGCATTTCAGTTCAATTTTATTTGTCTGGTGCTTTTCTTTTTTTTTTTTTTTGAACAGTTATACAAAATGGATTTACTGAAATACAGAAATCTGGATGTAGATCCAGTTTGGATCTGGAAGAATTTAGATTTGAATCAGATCCAGTTTAGATTTGGAAGAAAACACATTTGGCGAAAAACTAGACTCATAGGGAAACCTTCCTCTTCTGGGTGACTCATGATAGTTGGATTCCACCTCATCATCTACAACTGTATCTTTATAAAGTCTGGAAACGAGGTTCAGTATGAGCATATTGTGAGTGAGTCGTGGAATGAGCACACAACAGTCTTTACGATTACAGCAGCAGTTCTTGGGTACAAGCGTGCAAATGTCCATTGGAAAGTATCCACTGAATGTTTTAGGGTGTAAGACACCATGCAGAATTTGAGCCACGAGTATGACGTCTCCAAGAAGAAGCACGTTCACGGTCAGTGCTGTGATATCGCCGCAATGTACAAGGCTTGGCTCAAGGTTAGAAGGCAGAATTGTGTGCTAGAAGATGAATATGAAATGCACTGTCCTGAATACAATGCCTACAGTAATGTGAAATGCCCTGAATGCCATCTTTATATGTCAGCGTCTGTAACCTCGCGATCTCTGCTTTATTACAGAGCATTTACCGAAGCTGCAGCCGAGAGCCTACTCAGCTGCGAGGTAAGACACCCCTATTTTTCGAATGCCCAAGCGACCACGATCGACTATATTACTTACCACAGTATTCATAGCCGTGTGCTCCAACCGGGGGGGCAAGGCTGCCTAGGTAGGCAGAATATTTGGGCAGCATGTAAACATCTGAGATGAAGTCTGCCCTATTTAAAGGGTGGAATAATAAAGAAGAGATCAAGTGGCCTTCTCAGAGAAAAATCAAATGTCTTCGTTCCTGTGTTCCAACGGCTTTTGACTGCAAGTTTGAAATGGAAAATATGAATCAATAGACACGCTTTTTTAGAAATTCATTTTACGCGGTCTTCGTTTTTAATTTCGAACACTCAGTCACATTCCATACGCTGTGTAATCTGTTTTTCAGATTTAAATTTAGATTTTATATAGCTAGTAAATGTTAAGTTGTGTAATACAAAGGAATCACCTTCAAGTTCAGATATTTGCATTTAATCTACGTTCAGACTGCAAGCGAAAGTAGCCTGAATCAGATTTGTGTGTGTTTGTGTGTGTGTGTGTGTGTGTGTGTGTTTGACTCAAACAGTATGAACAAAACAAATCACATGGACTCTGATCTTTTCAATTCTGATATGCGGGAGCTTTTAAATCTTTGTAGTCCTAAATCAGTTACAGGTCAGTATTCAATGTATAGATGCACTGTGACCTCATTCTTAAGAGTCATATAAGAAATCATGTGACTTTTACATCAGTCCACTCAACTTTCATCCTGATTTCATGCTACTGTGAAATAGGATTCCATTAAGGAGGATTTCTGTGGTGGCATAGTGAGGTAAAGGACCTCGTATACTGGCGCGAAGATGACGCACAAGCTCAGTCTGCATGTAGAGATGGAGGTGGCAAGAGAAAAGGTGAAGACTGGGGAGTGGAAGCTCCGCAAATACACAAATAGAAAGCGCACCGTTTGAAAAAAATGCGGGTCAGGAGGCGGGTCGGGTACAATATTTTCTTTTTTTTTTTCCGAGTTGCGGGCAGTTAGTTGAAAACGTCGGTCGGGTTCGGGTTGTTTATACATTGACCCGCGCATCACTGCCAGAGACCAAGTGTGCATACCAGAGAAGTGGCTGTGGCCAAATAACATGGCATTTTTAACAGCAAGCTTGAATACATCATATAACACATTCCTTTGTGCAAACAAGTCAGTTTTAGAGCTTGATTTGTTCAGATTAAAGTCAGATATAGGCCACATTGAAAACATAGTGTGAACAGCCTGACAAAAAACTGATTACAGTAATACCTCGTGCAATGGCGGGGTTAGGTTCCAGACCCCGGCGCAGATGTGTGAAAATCGCGAATGTTTGGTGGAGTCACTAAAAATGCTAATAAATGCTTATTTCTAAAGTTTAAACCCTAAATATAACCTAAATCATTATTTCATTTAAAAGTTAGCTTAATACATTACCCTTAAAAAATATAAATGGTTGATGTAAAAACAGTATCACCTAATTCAGTGTTTCCCAACCTTTTTAAACCACAGCACATATTTCACATTAGAAAAATCACAAGCCAAACAAAAATGTCACAAAAAAAGTATATTTATTGAAATATAATGAAAATGTAGTCTCAATTTACTTACTTACAAAGGTAAAAACAGCATTTTTTTCTTACAGGAATTGAAAAATGATGCACACGAAAATCTTCCTCTGCAGCTCCGAGTCTCTCTCTTTCTTCGTCTTTATAGCAGTCGAGTTGTACTGCCCTCTAGTGACAGGGAGAACTAACAGGCTGCCTTAGTTTTAGGTGAAGAAATTCGGGAGGCTACTTCCGGGTCGGCGCACGGTGACGTGGGCAGTGTGTGACAGTTTAATGCCAGCCTTTTTGAGGATTTCGCAGATGTGTGAAAAAAACGCGAATGTAAATTAGTTAGGGTCCACAGAAAATTTCGCAAATCTGTGAAGTCGCAAATACAGAAACGCAAATAAACGGGGTATTACTGTACTGATTTGTGCCAGATTTTGCCTGCTATGTGAATGTAGCCTTAGATTCAGATTTCTAATGGCATTATTCTACAGTCGAGCCCAAATGTTTATATACACCTGAACATGCATTTATCATTTTCTGTTCAATATTCATCATTCATTGCATTTCTATAATAATCTGGCTCATTTCCATGAATGATTTTGGCAACTCTTTCACATTTAATGGGTTAATTACAATTCAGTTCGTGAAGTTGCAAAATAAGTAGGTCAAAAGTTTACATATATCCTAATCTTATACTGTCCAATAACTTGTTGCATAGCTGTTAAAACTGCAGTCAGTGCAGGCAGTTACAATATTCTGATGGGATTTTAACCCATTGCTCTTGACAGAAGCGGTAGAGTTCGTTCACAGTGGTGGGTTTCCTTTTGTGGACTTTTTCCTGGAGTTGATTCCACAAATTTTCTGGTGGATTTAAGTCCAGGCTTTGAGCTGGCCATTCCAAAAGTTAATGAAGCCATAATGTGGCCAACTTGGAGGTATGCTTTGGGTCGTTGTCTCGTTGAAAGTTCCAACGACGTCCAAGGCCCTACTTTCAAGCAGACTGCCTCTGGTTCCCCTGAAGTATGTGCAGGTAATCTTCCTTCTTCACGGTGCCATCTGTCTTACACAGTGCTCCTGGACCACTAGCAGCAAAACAGCCCCATAGCATGATTCTGCCACCATTAAGCTTCACCATGGGCTCTATGTTCTTTGGGTTGAGAGCCTCTCCTTCATGTCGCCAAACATGCTGTTGGTCATTGGATGAAATCTTCATTTCATCAGACGAAAAAAATACATGACCGGAAGCCTTTATCTTTATCCTTGTGCTCCCTTGCCTTTTCCAGCCTGGCCTTAAGGTGGTGTTTTTGAAGAAGGGGCTTCCTTCGTGCTCTGCAGCCCCTTAGGCCATTTCGATGCAGAACCCTCTGGACTGTGGACAGTGAAACCTTGATGCCTGAAGCTTCAAATTCTTGGCATATCTGTTTCTTTGTTGTCTTAGGATTGAAGCGGCCCTTGTGAACCAGTGCCCTCTCATCAGTTGGGGTCAATTTGGACTTCCAGCCTGATCATTTAAGGGTCTTAACTGTCACAAACTTTCGATATCTCTGACCTTGGTACTTCTAGTTGCCTGGTTATGATCCTAGGGAGTTTCCTGACTACTACCACTGTATAATTGTTGTTCTCGGGTCTTCCGAGTGTTCTTCTCCCTTTCCCATGTTGGATCAAGTAGAAATGAGGCCTTAACAGGTAACCCAGGCCCTTTTAACAACCATATGTGCACTACCTGAACTATAACAAATTAATTAACCAATCAAGAACCTATAGGACAAACCTGAAAACCATTTGGGGATCATCCACGCTGTTGCAAACACAAAAATGCGCACTGGTGTATGTAAACCTTTGACCTACTTAGTTGAATTGTGAATAAAACCATTGAAAGTGAAAGAGTCGCTGAAACCATGCAATGGAAATGAGAGCGATTCGGTTGAAATTATTACAGAAATGCATTGAATGATGAATAGTGAACAAGAAATGATATGAATGCATGTCGATGAATGCAAGTATTCTGCTGAGGTGTATGTAAACTTTTGGGCACAACCTGTAACTCAAACCTTATTTGTTCATCTTCAGTAAAAGATTTAAAGGATCAGTTTGGCCAAAAATTGGAACGTACACAGTGTCCTACAACTACTTACATTACTTTTAGTTGATCCACCATGATGTGTGTTGTATTAATTTGCAGCAAACTTTACGTTGGTGTATTAATTGTTGCAGCCTGTGAAAATTCTTCCCAGGGTGAAATCTTGACACTCGCTAATATATACCGTATGGTTCTAAAAAAAACTACAGATTTTCCCGAGATAGATTTCACTTTTTCACCTGTCTCAATCTTATGCAAAGTGAAAAAAGGAGAAAATTGTCTTTAAGAGTTCCGTCTGTGGTGCAGGAGTATCACGGGCATTTTGGCAGCCTGTAGCTGACTACAGTCTGAGTGAGGAGATGACACATAACTAGCAAGGTTTTAGATATCTTTAGGCAGTTTTATAACTGGCTGCTTACCCAATATGATCTATGAATCAATTTTGGCCACAGCATCATGCCAGTAGCTATTTCCAGACCATCAAACTTATTACCACCTAAACCACTTCTAACTTACAAATCCACAGTCAGACTTCAGGCCACATCTCAAACCCAAGTCTTGGACGGAGTGCAGTGTGCGCCGAGAGAGTTCCCATTTTCCAGTTTTAAGATGTCTAGTGTTACAGTGTGTAGATGTAAAAAAAAAAAAAAAAAAAAAAGAATATCATATAGCGTCAGAAATGATGTAAGCAAAAGTTTAAGACACTGCACAACTCGACAAATTTAACCTGTGGTTTAACCTGCAGTTTGCACAACTCTAAACTGATTAGCTATAAGCTTCTCTTACTTGGTAGCTGCACGAGCCTCTAGACACCAAACATGTCTTGGCTGATTGACTTTGACGTTTGGAGGAAGAAGAACATTATATACGTTTTATGTTTTTCCAAAACACTCTTTAATATATGCACATATTATATGTTTCACATTGTTGTTGAAGACTGAGTGAATCATTCTTAAAGGTACAATATTCTTTGGGCTGCACTTCGGCGTTGAACCCATTCATTCTTATCAACGGAGGGTGAGGATGCTGGACTCCGAAGTGCCTGATGCGCTCATTTGTTTTCTAAGAGGCTCCACGTCTACACTAATGCTTATGATGGAGTGTAATGATGCTGCTATGGGTTTTTTTTCCTTTTTTTTTTTTTTCCTGTCCAGCAGCAACATTAAGCCACTGAAATATTAATGTCTGGTCAGCAGGGTTCCACACAAGTAGACTGAAAGATAATGATGTGCAGTGTACAAGAGGTGTGACGGTTCTGTCCTTATAACCTTGTGTGTTATTGTGTAGTTCCAGTCTCTGCCACCCTGGAAAGGTCCATATCGTGTTCAGCGTGGTGAGGTTCCCAGCATGTGCTGAGCATCCAGAGAGGACGGGATTGTGTACAGGATGGTTAGTGGATCGCGTGTCCACCCTCACTGAGCCATATGGGATAAGACAGGCTTCACGAGAGAGTGTAGATTATGCAGCCTTGCCCAAGGTTAGTGAATGGGTTGTATGGGGTAAATTCAAAGTAGGATAATTGTATAATCCGGTATCTAGGATTACAGGACATCACAGTATATACAGTAAATAACATTGGGAATGTATTATTTTTGTCCAAAATTTACCAGTAGTAAAAATGATCATCTGACATCCCCACAATCATCCACCTAACTTTGCTAAAAACCTGGAAAAGTTTTGGAATTTTGAAATAATTTTGAAAAGTTTTGGATAAGTTTTGGAATTCTTGGATAGAGAGAAAAAGTTTTGGAAAAGTTTTGAAACCCAATAGATAAATTTTTAGAAAGAATCTGCCGTGTCGGCACTTTCTAACAGTCAGAGGTAAAGTTTCCCGTATGGGAGTCAGCAGGACAGCGGGTTTTGCACTATCTGGGTTTCTATATTAAATAGAAACCCTTTATCATTGACAAATTCCCATGGTGTAAGTGGAATAAAACACTTGTTTTTATGGGAAAATTAATCAATTTCAGGGTGATAACACTAACTCTGCTTCATTGTAGCTGCATCACACAACCCTCTAGTTTATTCCTTACACAATACTGTTTCACTTTTTCACATTTCTTCATCACTGTGTACAATTGTGTCTACATACGATACTGTTAGACTGTATTAGAGTACCTTAGGAGCAAGCACTTGAAGGAAAACCAGTCCAATCCATGTAAATATAGAGAAATGTCAAAGTTAATTATAATCGGTCTATAATAATAATAATTGCCTTGCATTGCCGTGTACAGTCACTTAAATTAAAGCAAATCTCACAGTCGATGTATTTTCTTCTCCCAGGTCCACATCGGTCCTCGTCTCAACAACACTTTCCACTTGCCCTCTGACCCAATGGTTCCCATGGTGATGGTCGGACCAGGGTCAGGTGTTGCACCTTTCATAGGCTTCCTTCAGCAAAGGTACAGCTTTCTCAATCTTCATTCCCATGACAGCAACTCAGATTATTGAACATGTGGGAAGGACAGTTCCACTGAACCGTTTCATACGGAGTTACAGTCTTTGTCTTGTATTAGCTTGTGTATTCGAACAAACCCCTAACAAATGACCTAACTATTCTGACACCGGCTGCTATATAATTACTGGCGGATAATCTGCTCACTTTGAAACATGAATCTGGAATAACTGACAGTTTTGTGGGTGTTCTGTATGCCCTGTCTGTAACTGACTCCTTGCAAGCACTAGCTTTTCCTTATTTTACATTAGTAGTCCTTTGACCACTCTCAAATTGATTTTCCCACTTGTGAGGTTTTGTGTGTGTGTGTGTGTGTGTGTGTGTGTGTGTGTGTGTGTGTGCGCAAGTGTGCTTTTATGTGTGTGTGTGTTTGTGTGTGGGGTGCCCTCTGAATACACCCCTCCAGGGTAGATTCTCGCCTTATGCCCACGTGTCCCCCGGGATAGGCTCTGAATTCACCAGCGACTCAGACCAGGACGGAGCGGTTCCTGAAGATAAATGATTAAATTAATATTTATGAGCCTCCGTGTCACTCCTGTGAGAGCATGAGGGAAAACATCATTTCTAAATGTTCACTAGTGGAAATAGATTGGCGACTATTAATCAGAGCATCAGCAGAGCGAGTTTGCACTCTGTTAAATGTCCTCTTGGAACGTTTCATCATGCTAGACAGACATGAAAAAGAAAAAGAGTACAATGGGAGAAAAGAAAAGAGGGCCAGGGCAGAGTGTGCTGATATTAAATGTATTACATTATCATCGCAATAATTATGTCTTATTACAATTTATGATATCTAAAAAAAAAATCGTTACTCAGTTGGAGTGACAGTTCTGTCCGACCGGTGACCAAGAATGTTGGAATGTCATCGCTGAGAAATAAATCAAAGCTGAAATTTTAGAAGATGGGGGGAAAAAAAAAAACATTTTCAAAAAAGACTGTTCTTGCAAATTGGGCCAATCTAGGCAGTGTCCATGGTTTTAGCCCTGTGATACACTGGAGATCTGTCCAGGGTGTACCCTGCCCATCAGCCGAAGTCAGCTTGGATTGGCTCCAGCTTCCCCACAACCCTTAACAGAGAAGTGGTATAGATAATGGATGGATAGATGGATGGATGGGTTTCCTTTATGAAACATTAGGGTTAGCCCTTAGAGTAAAATGGTGGTTTTTCCTACCTAATAGGCTAATTATTTTAACATTGGTTTGTTCGCTGACATGGGCATTGTTTTTAATTACACAAAAAAAGTGGATTTTTTAAAGGCGGGATTAAACCACCTGTCAGATTATTAACAGATTGTTTGTCTTACTTAATAGTAAGTAATAGTAAAAGAAAAAAATGGAAGTCTGGTTCATGTTGTTGCAAACTAGGTAAAAACATTCTTCCGAGACTGGAGTTTAAAAAGGAAAATGACAGTTGCATATCCTCTGCCAGGACGATTTATTTGTGATGACTCTATGATTTATGTAACCGAGCTGCCCGTGTCATCTGAATGAAATCAACAGATCAACAGAGCAAATCTGTAACCACACACACACACACACACACACAGTGCCTACCTGTCAAAAAAACACTGTCACCGCCTTTGTGGGTTAAAAATCAGCACTTTGTGTGCGTGTAAGAGAGAGAGAGAAGTAATGTGAAAAGGTGCGATTGTTGTCGATGTCACCTCTGTGGAAAACAACATTAAAGCTGATAAATGGGGAGTGGTGATGTATCTAGAGCAAACACAGCATAAAGCATTACTGCTACTTCTTCTACTAATGATGATGATGATGATGCATATCCATAAATACGTTGGAAAAAGTAAAAGTTAGAAAGTTTAGACAAAAAAACAAAACAAAACACCTTTACTATGTATAATTATATAATCAGCACAGGATACATAATGATTGTAATAATTAAACCTAAGTAGAGGTGTTTATAATCCAACTTTTGCAATAAATAATATTTTTCATCTGACTCAGACCTCAGATATTAAATTTTTTTTTTAAATTAAGATATTTCATAGTACAAGAACACGGCTTCCAGAGATTGTATAGACTGGTTGACTTGTTGACTAACGTATTTGTCACTGCTGTGCAGACGTGAGCTAGACGTGAGCTAGACGGGACAGACAGTAAGGAAAGCAAATATACTCCGTTAATCTTCAAGGCAATTGTTTTCACTTTATTATGTTCCTTTTACTTTTCTGTCTCACTTTTATTTATTTATTTGTTTATTTTAAAATTTCTTTTTTGAAAATTGTTTATTTTTTATTTATTGTTTTATTATTCTTTTAATTATTTCTATTTATTATTATTATGGGTGGTGAAACCACCCACATTACTATTGCTTTTTTCGGGGTTTTCGGGCTCGAGCTCGTAGAGACTGTTCAGCCGGTCGACTGGACACATGGAAC